>MJUU01068971.1:57155-78640 GCA_002080025.1 Modiolus philippinarum
TCTGTCCGTCACACTTTCTTGTGGACACAACTCCTTGGAAACGGTTTATCGGATTACGTTCATATTTCATATGATTGCTAGTCACCGTAAGTACTAGATCATATTGCACCGCTGTTATCATTCGTGAAATTTTGTAGGAGTTATGTGACTTTGACCATTTTTCTCATAACTGCGGGATTGTCAACAAACATTAAGAAAAGGCCAAGGCAATCTTCCAACCACTGTCATCATTTACCCAACAAAGGAACCAGTACACAATAACTACATATAAATGACCAGAGGCCACTCATCAAGTCTGTTGTAAGAAAACTTGGCAGTATAAATTCAGTACATGAGGGCGTTAATTTAGCACATGAAGAACAGGACCAAATCAATTTGACCTTACAAAATTATACAATTCTATAATTGTGGCAGGGGACATGGGGTTCCGACAGGTCCTTGTTTACTTTTAACAAATTTTTCGTCACAGATTTCTTGGCTTATACTATGGGGAATGATTTGAAATTTGGCCTTGTGCTTGGAAATGATGACTTGTATTGTGTAAGCAATTTTCAAGTTTGTGGGGTAACCACTTCCTGTTTGCCGATACTTTTATTTTTTTCTATGAACAAAATTTTCGTTACAGATTTCTTCGCTTCTTCAATAGGGAATTATTTGAAATTTGGTCTGAAGCTTGATAATAATGAGTTGTATTGTGTAAGCAATTTTCAACATTGTCAGGCATCCACTTCCTGTTTGCCGATACTTTGATTTTTACTATCAACGAAATTTTCGTTACAGATTTCTTGGCTTCTACAATAGGTAATGGTTTGAAATTTGGTTTGAAGCTTGGAAATGATGATTTGTATTGTGTGAGTGACTTATAGGTTTGTCACTGAATTACTTTCTGTTTTGCTGATACTTTACTTTTAACTTTAAATGACTTGATATTTAGTCTGAAGCTAAGAAATGATATAGTTTGGTAAAACTTCAAGAAATCACTGTATCCAGCAAATTACTGTATCAACACATTAGAGTGTCAAACAGAATATCTGATTTTTACTTTTGCCCAGAGTTTCAGGATCCAAATTGCGGGGCCCTTCTGACAACGCCAGTTTCGATATGCTTTAGTTATTCATTGATTTTTATACCCTGCCACACGAAGTGGCGAGGTATTATGTGATACCCTTATTCGTGTGTCCGTCCATCCGTCCCCCGAAGGTTTCCGACTAATAACTTGTGAACGACATAACACAAGGTCTTCAAACTTGGTATGCAACTTATCTACAAAACTCAGGCCAAGTTCGATTTTGGGTTCAGAGGTCCAAGGGGTTCTGGAGTTATGCCCCTTGAAAAGTTTGAAATTTTGCTAATTTTAGGGTTTCCGACTGATAACTTGTGAACGAAATAACACAAGGTCTTCAAACTTGGTATGCAACTTGTTTACCACAAAACTCAGGCCAAGTTTGATTTTGGGTTCAGAGGTCCAAGGGGTTCTGGAGTTATGCCCCTTGAAACTTTGAAATTTTGTGAATTTTAGGGTTTCCAACTGATAACTTGTGAACGAAATAACACAAGGTCTTCAAACTTGGTATGTAAATTGTTTACCACAAAACTCAAGTCAAGTTTGATTTTGGGTTCAGAGGTCCAAGGGGTTCTGGAGTTATGCCCCTTGAAACTTTGATATTTTGCAAATTTTAGGGTTTTGTAATAAAATACTGTCTTCAAACTTGGTATGTAAATTGTTTACCACAAAACACAGGCCAAGTATAATTTTGGGTTCAGCGGTACACATAGTCCTGGAGTTATTCCCCTTTAAACTTAGAAATTTGTGAAACGTGATGGGGTATCATGTAATGCACCATTACTATTTTTATAATTTGTCGGGGTTTAGTTTGGAATAAAAAGGGTCATGAATTTCAGACATTTTCTTTGAATGCGAATTTACTTACCTGAGTTTTTCGAAATATTTTAATTTGAACAGAAAGACAACTATCAGATCTAAATATGTGCCAAAAATCATGGGTGTCATATCTGCCATTACAGAGAAATCAACAAATAAAAGCACTAAATTTGCATAAAACAAAATTTTACCTCAGTCTGAAATTCACATCGCTTGATAAATCTAGAAACCATACCAGGTTCGACAACTCCACTCCATATGAAGGTAAAATAAGATGGCAGACCGAGTCTTATCAAATAATTTGGATCTGTTGAAGATTTTATATTGGTCGAAATTCGAATTTTCATGTACATATCAATGTTGAGATTTCCCTATCTATATAGATAATATAAAAGGGTTTTATTGGTTTTATTAAGTTTTATGGTTGTGCATGTTTTTTATGGAAATTTACTCAAGTCATACCAAAAACAAAAATATGATTTATTTTGTCAAGGTTGTATTCAATTTTGAAGAGATAAGGCTTTAAAATTTAATTCAAGGTTTCCTTTATACAATGATTTAATAAAAACTTAGAAATTACCATTCATAATAATTAAGAGCGTCCTGTATATATTTGAGGTGCAAATGTTTAAAATTACACACATCAAAAAGCAAATGCTAACTGTGAAACTTGTTTAATGAAGATGGATGACAAATTATTATACAAAATAAAACAATGAACTGTCTGTATAAAATTAACAGTATTTTTTTTTAATTTCATGAGGGGTTTGTTGGTCAAATGAATCTGACTTTTACTTGCACAAGATTTTTCTAAATTTTAAGAATAACCTTTTAACCCATTTTAAATAGAATGTGACCAAATTTCATCTCAATGACATTGTTATTTCAAGGTGCCATGGTCTCCTCTTTCCAAAAATGTATAATGCAGGTGTGTGTGACTCCGTTAACCCAAATTCGAAAAAATTGTTGCTTGGGCACCCTACTATTATATCATTTTGTCGTATTGTGTCCACACCCAGGTAAATTTGCACTTACCATAATGATTCTGGGTTCAGTGAGCAGGGGATATATCTGGCTGCTATTCGCCAACAGCTCTTGTTATTTATCAGATTTTGATGGGGTTTCTTTCAGTGTGCTCCTTAGGACAACAGATTTTCAAGTGGCATTTACTGTTCATGAGATAAATGTGTCCCAATAGGGGCGAATTTCAAAATTATATTTTTTTATTTTTAGTCATATTTTGGTGCAATTTTTTGCAATGGATTCCTAATTAAAATGGCGCTGCAAGATGCCTCCCATTTTAAGCTTTCATTGATATGTCAACGGATTTGGCATAGCTCTTACTGTTTCCAAGCTAAAAGGGGTCAAGGGGCCAAAAATGCAATTTTTTTTAAATATGTGAAATCTTTATTTTTCGTCAGATTTTAATATGATTTTTTTAGCTCACCTGGCTATGCCAGGGTTAGCTTTTGCCATCAATTGGCGTCCATCCGTCATCTGTCATAAACTTTTCATTCAAAGATCTTCTCCTTTGAAACCACTTGGCCATTTGGAACCAAATTTGGTCACAATAGTCCTTGGGTGGTCCCCTGTGAAAATTATATCTGGCAGGTCCGTACCTTATCCAAGATGGCCGCCAGCGGGGAACATAGTTTTAACATTGGACCCTATGGGAAAACACATTCAGAGATCTTCTTCTCAGAAACTACTAGTCTAATTAGAACCAAACTTAGTCACAATGGTCCTTAGATGGTCCCTTCCAAAAAAAGTATCTGGCAGGTCTGTACCTCATCCAAGATGGCTGCCTGCGGGAAACATAGTTTTAACATTGGACCCTATGGGAAAACACATTCAAAGATCTTCTTCTCAGGAACTGCTAATCCAATTAGAACCAAACTTAGTCACAATGGTCCTTTGATGGTCCCTTCCAAATAAGGTATCCGGCAGGTCCGTACCTTATCCAAGATGGCTTCCAGTGGGGAACACAGTTTTAACATTGGACCCTATGGGTAAACATATTCAAATATCTTCTTCTCAGAAACTACTAGTCCAGTTAGAATCAAACTTAGTCACAGTGGTCCTTAGATGGTCCCTTCCGAAAAAGGTATCCGACAGGTCCTGTACCTCATCCAAGATGGTTGCCAGCGGGAATATAGTTTAAATTGGACACTATAGAAAATAAATTCAAAGATCTACTCAGAAACTAGTAGTCAAGTGCAATTATCAAGCCAAATTTTGTCACAGTTGTGGTTAGATGGTCCTGTCGAAAAAGGTCCTTATGTCCTTACAGTACAAGGTGGCGGCCAGTAAGGTACACCTATGGTTAATTGTGAAACACATTTAAGCCTAAAATGATTTAATAACAAAAATAGCTACAAAAGTTTTATTGTTCATACAGAAATATTCTTTTATTACTAGAACTTGTACTATATATATAAAATAGTTCTAATTGTGTACATCAGCACACATTTTAGGAAGTGTCTATAATTTAAAGATAGATATAATAAAAGTGAAAATTTTAAAAAGGGAGATAATTAAACTAAGGGAGGTTATAAACTTAATTTTCTTTTCAAACATGTTATAATTACAGCAATTTATGAGGACAATCTTTACCACTTTTTTTTCTGAATGCTCTGATTTCAGCAATATGTATTACTTTGAATATAAGGGGAACCCCTGTCCAAATTATTTTTGAATTGTGGTCTGATATATGGATGAAGGAGCTCTAAGGTCATGGAAACCAGACAAGAAAACTGAAATTTTAGAAAAAAAAAGTATACCGCTACAAATTTTATTTACAGTTTCAGCAATATGTATAAACTAGATTATGAGTGCAACCGCTGTCCATTTTTTTTTAAAGGGGGCTCAAAATGCATTTAATTTCAGCAATATGTATGATATAGATTATAAGTGGAACCCCTTCCCAATTTTTTTTAATGGGGTCTGATATGGGTTATAATGGATGATAGTGTCTTCAGTTGCCATTGACACCAAACAAGAAAACTGAAATTTTAGAAACAAATCATTCTGCTAAATTTTAAATTCCAATCCAAAGTTACTTCTAGCAGTGAACATAGCTTAAACTCTGGACCTTATTGGAAATACCATTCATCTCTCTATATCAGCCATGGCCCAGGTGAGCAATACAGGCTCTTGAGAGCCTCGTGTTTTCTTTGGATTTCTCTTGATGTAAGCTTTTAGTTGGCAGTCAACAGATTTTGCATAGCTCTTATCATTTTTTGTATCAATAAGGGATCGAAAGGATTGATTTTTTTCCTTGGTTTGAGTCCAGCTTATTACTGTGTCAGTGTTGGCGCTAGAAGGTTGCCATGTCACCAAATGCTAACGGAAATTCCCGGTGGCCAAGACAATTTGATCCCCATTCGCCACTGTGGCGATTGAAAAATTAGAGCAGCATACAGTTTAAACCAATTCCAGTAAATGCTTTGAAGTGATGATTCAAGAACTGCTAGCTTTATTCTTTCATTGAATATTGCCGAGAAGTTTAGAAATTCTTTCAAAAATCATGTTGACACTGATTGGTAAAACCTGGAATCAACAAATGGACAACTTCCAGTTTGTCCACAAACCACAAAGTAATAAAATAACTAAATACTGCAAAGTACGAAATATCCAAAATGCTACAAAGTATGAAATATAGAAAAATACATGTACCATCAATGACCACAATGGTAAAGACAAGTGCCTTTCAAAAGTTGGGATGCCCTATAATTTACCGATCTATAATGTCTGTGATTTTGTGACATTGTACTCCATATTTTTACCTCGAGGCTCTATATAAAAACTATCTATAGTGACCATATTTCAACCTCCCCTTTCACTTAAGACAGGTTTTTATGGCACGTGAAAGTCACAAAAATTCGAGAAATGTAGTATCTCATCGAGATACCGGGTATCTCGGTCGAGATACCAGGTTTCTCTCCAAAAAAACCATCATCTCGATCGGGATAGAGGGTATGTCGACAAGAAACTAGGTTTCTCGTTCGAGATACTAAGTTTCTCGCCAAAAACCCTCATTTCCGATTGAGATCAAGAGTTGTGTTAAATGCAAGATTTTCTATCTCGATCGTTATACTGAAATCTTGTCGAGATTCACAGTTTCTCGATCGTGATTGGTTTAAATCAATTATTTCATCTCGGCGAAAATCTCATAGGAAACGAACCCTCGACCGAGATGAAATGCTTCACACGAGATTTTCATCTCGTGTTGTGATTGGTTAAAATTTATTAATAAATCTCAGTGAAAAACATACAATCTTGATCGAGATAAAGGGTTTTACTCCAATTTTTATGCTAAGTTTAGAGCTTTTTAACGAGATACTACTAGTAGGTTTCTAGTGCGAGATACATGTACTTGGTTTATACTTACTAAATAGAGTTTAAAATAATGAACTTTTTTACCACGCACATAAAATTAAGTCTATACTAACCAAATAAGGTTTGTAATAGTCCACAATAACCCAATAGTATATAAAATAAAGGAATTTATATACCCAGCAAAATTAATTTACTCAGTATTAATTAAATAGATATACTTAAGTAAAAAATAAGTGTATTTTTATACCATGCATAATGTAGTCAATTTATACCAAACAAAGCATAAAATAAGGAAATTTATGTACTCAGCATATTAACTTTAGTCAATTTTACCAAATTCAAATAGCTATCATATTTATTTTAGTCAATTTTTACCAAACAAAGCTTAAAATAAGGGCATTTATGTACCCGGTATATTTATTTTAGTCAATTTTTACCAAAGTAAGCTTAAAATAATAGAATTCATGTACCTGTCATATTTATTTTAGTCAAAATATATTAAACAAAGCTGAAAATAAGAGAATTTATGTACCCCGAATATTTATTTCAATCAATTTTTACCAAAGGAAGCTTAAAATAAAGGAATTCATGTAACCGGCATATTTATTTTAGTAAATTTATACCAAACAAAATTATGGCATTTATGTACACGGCATATTTATTTAAGTCAATTTTTACCAAGTAAAGCTTGAAATAAGGAAATTTATGTACCTAGCATATTTATTTTAGTCAATTTATACCAAACAAAGCTGAAAAATAAGGAAATTTATATATCTGGCATATTTATTTTAGTCAATTCATACCATACAAAGCTGAAAATAAGAGAATTTATGTACCCCAAATATTTATTTCAGTCAATTTTTAACAAAGTAAGCTTAAAATAAAAGAAATTATGTACCCCGCATATTTATTTTAGTCAATTCATACCAAAACAAAGCTGAAAATAAGGGAATTTTTGTACTTGGCATATTAATTTTAGTCAATTTTTACCAAAGTAAGCTTAAAATTATAGAATTCATGTACCCGTCATATTTATTTTAGTCCAAATATTTTAAACAAAGCTGAAAATAAGAGAATTTATGTACCCCGAATATTTATTTCAGTCAATTCTTACCAAAGTAAGCTTAAAATAAAGGAATTTATGTAACCGGCATATTAATTTTAGTAAATTTATACCAAACAAAGCTGAAATTTATGGCATTTATGTACCGGGCATATTTATTTTAGTCAATTTTTACCAAGTAAAGCTTGAAATAAGGAAATTTATTTACCTAGCATATTTATTTTAGTTAATTTATACCAAACAAAGCTAAAAATAAAAGAATTTATGTACCCCGGATATTTATTTTAGTCAATTTTTACCAAAGTAAGCTTAAAAGAAATGAATTTTTGTACCCAGCATACTTATTTTAGTCAATTTATACCAAACAAAGCTGAAAATTATGGCATTAATGTACCCGACATATTTATTTTAGTCCATTTTTACCAAATAAAGCTTAAAATAAGGGAATTTATGTACCTAGCATATATTTTTGTCAATTTATACCAAACAAGGCTGAAAATACGGAAATTTATATATACGGCATATTTATTTTAGTCAATTTTGACCATACAAAGCTGAAAATAGAGAATTTATGTATCCCAAATATTTATTTCAGTCAATTTTTAACAAAGTAAGCTTAAAATAAAAGAAATTATGTACCCGGCATATTTATTTTAGTCAATTAAAACCAAAGCAAAGCTGAAAATAAGGGAATTTTTGTACTCGGCATATTAATTTTAGTCAATTTTTACCAAAGTAAGCTTAAAATTATAGAATTCATGTACCCGTCATATTTATTTTAGTCCAAATATTTTAAACAAAGCTGAAAATAAGAGAATTTATGTACCCTGAATATTTATTTCAGTCAATTTTTACCAAAGTAAGCTTAATGTAACCAGCATATTTATTTTAGTAAATTTATACCAAACAAAGCTGAAAATAATGGCATTTATGTACCCGGCATATTTATTTTAGTCAATTTTTACCAAGTTACAAAAACAGGAAAACAGCAAACACCTACAATGGCCAGGAACTACAATCACATGCCACAATTTACAAGCAAACTGCACCAGAAAAACAATAATGAAAACAAGAGACAAACATAAATAACGATAGGAACTCGGGATAGCCGGACTTGGTTCCGGCACCAGCAAAAGCCAGTGGTAGGGTTAAACCGGTTTATGGGTACCCAAACGTCCCCTTTCTCTATCCCGTTTCCCTATAGTATCATAAACACGCGAATAAAACCCAATACAGGTAGACTACTAACTCAATGACCACTATCTTGGAACAGAAAAAGCATAACACAAAACATCATTTTGAAAGAAGGGTCAAGGAGTGCTTGCCGCTAAACTGCCGGCTATTAGCTTAAAATGACGAAATTTTTGTACCTAGCATATTTATTTTAGTCAATTTATACCAAACAAAGCTGAAAATAAGAGAATTTATGTACCCTGAATATTTATTTTAGTCAATTTTTACCAAAGTAAGCTTAAAAGAAATGAAATTATGTACCCGGCATATTTATTTTAGTCAATTTATACTAAACAAAGCTGAAAATAATTGCATTTATACTACCTGGCATATTTATTTTAGTCCATTTTTACCAAATAAAGCTTAAAATAAGGGAATGAATGTACCTAGCATATATCTTTTTGTCAATTTATACCAAACAAGGCTGAAAATAAGGAAATTTATATATCCGGCATATTTATTTTAGTCAATTTATACCAAACAAAGCTGAAAATAACAGAATTCATGTACCCTGAATATTTATTTCAGTCAATTTTTACCAAAGTAAGCTAAAAATAAAAGAAATTATGTACCCGGCATATTTATTTTAGTCAATTTATACCAAAATAAGGCTGAAAATATGATTTATGTACTCGGCATATTTATTTGATTCAATCTTTATCAAACGATACTTAAAATAAGGGAATGTATGTACCCGGCATATTTTTTTTAAGCTGTTTAGTAAGGGCTAATGAAATTAGTTTAGAATCTATATCTTCACCGAATTAAGATATTTGACACGAGGTAAAACTTATCATTAAATCTTAATGTATAAGTCTTTGATTTTGGGTGAAATACATGAAATCCCGATCGAGGAAGGGGGTTTACGTTATGAAATCTCGTAACAAACGAAATCTCGACCGAGATGAAAGGTTTTAACACGAGATTTTCATCTCGTGATCTGATTGGTTAATTTGATAATCATATCACATCGAGATAGATAGTTTACACGATGAAGTCTCGTACGAAATAAAATCTCGACCGAGATGAAAGGTTTTGACACGAGATTTGCATCTCATGTCTTGATTGGCTAAAAATAATTATTGCATCTCGCTGAAAACTTACAATCTCGATCGAGATAGAGGGTTTTACGCGAGTTAGAAGGTTTCTAGATGCTGAGAGGAAAGGTTTTTAACGAGATACTAGGTTTCTCGTGTGAGATACTGGGTTTTTTTGTTCGAGATTTCAATCTCGACGAAAAACCTTTAATCTCGATCCCGATTGAGATGATGGGTTTTTGAGCGAGAAACCTAGTATCTCGTGCGAGAAACCAGGTATCTCGTCGAGATACAATATTTCTCGAATTTTTGTGACTATCGCGTGCCATAGGTTTTACTACACTGGATACAATAAAAACTATAAACAAATGATATATACTGCTGAAACATAAAAGTTGACACAGTGACACAGAACCAGCATCCATGGTGGAACTTACCTTAGCCTAGGCCTGGAGAAAGATATTCTGCTTTAGAACAATATGGCATTCCCCAATAAATATTTGTTTGATATCTCCACTGTAATTATTAATTTGAATCTAGATCATGTGTATGTAGAAAATGGTAACTTAAAATCAAATATTATACTGTAGCTATGTAAACACTGTGCAGCTTTATTATCATGATTACTGAGAGTTAAAACTATAGTTACTGTATATATCACCTAACTGTATGTCCAAAAACTAATTCAAAGGGACTAAAACCTAATGATTCCTGGACTGCTTCTCTTACAGCAAATAAAAGAAAAGAAATTCCTTCATCCCAATCTTTCTCTGTGTCAAAACAATAGGTCCGCATCATATTTTTTAAAGTTTGGTGAAATCGCTCTAAGGCGCCTTGACTTTCAGGATGATATGCAAATGATCTATACTGTTTAATGCCTAATTCATACATTACTTGCTGAAAAATGCCTGACATAAAGTTTGAACCTTGGTCTGATTGAATAGATTTAGGTAGGCCAAACAAAGTGAAAAATTTAGTTAAAGCCCTAACTATAGTTTTAGTCTTTATATTTCTTAAAGGAATAGCTTCAGGGAACCTTGTGGATGCACACATAATAGTTAACATGTACTGATTACCAGATTTAGTTTTTGGTAAAGGACCTACACAATCTATTAATATTCTACTAAAAGGCTCCTCAAAGGCAGGTATTGGTTGAAGAGGTGCTTTTGGAATAACTTGGTTTGGTTTCCCTACTAACTGACATGTATGACAAGACTTGCAGTAATTGGAGACATCTTTTCTCAGATTAGGCCAATAAAAATAATTTAAAATTTTATTGTAAGTCTTATTAATACCTAAGTGTCCTGACAAGGGAGTATCATGGGCCATGCTTAATATCTCAGCTCTATACACCTTTGGCACTACAATCTGATACTTTACTGCCCACTCTGTATCAGCAGATACATAAGAGGGTCTCCATTTACGCATAAGAATACCATTCTTAGTAAAATAAGTGACAGGTTCTTTCAAACACTCACTTTCATCAACAGCCCTATTGAAAAGACATGAAATTTCAGGGTCTGTATGTTGCTCAATGCTGAACTTAGACATAGAAAAACCATCACTTTGAACCAATGTACTATCAGAAAACTCCAAGGGCTTGCTTGTTTTGACACCAAAATCACTAAGCTGACTCATAAATGTATCCGACAGATCAAAACCATCAGTGCTTTTTTCCTCAACTTTCTCAGCTTCAACACATTTCTTTTTCATAGCACGAGTAACTGCACAGGCAGGATACAACTCAGAAAACTCCTGTTCAGCAAATCAGGAACTTGATCAAAAGAAGGCTTGTCTGTCACAATAGGATTTCTTTGAACTTTATCCCCAGCTAAATCATTACCAAACAGAAGTTGAACACCTTCAAAGGGCAATGATGACTTAATACCTAAGGTCACAGGTCCAGAAACAATATCCGAAGACAAATAAACATTATGGAGAGGAATAGCAGTATAACCACTAGAATCTACCCCTTTAATAAGAACATTTCTACCAGTACTAGAAATAGCATCAAACGGCAGGGTTTCCGCCAACAAAAGAGACTGAGAAGCTCCAGTATCTCTCAAAATTCGAATAGAGGTAGAATTACAAAAATCGACACAAAACCATCACTAATAAATGGTTCAAAAATCTCCATAATGGAACTAGACGGGGATTTGACCTTGACCTTACTAACAGGATCAGAAACAGACCTCACCTCAGAAAAAGAACTATGCACATCTATACCAAAATGAGGCAAACATTGTGACGACTCATCAAAACCACTGGGTTTTACTTCACTTTCCTTCCTTTGCTTTAACCTATAACAGTCAGATATCAAATGGCCTTCTTTCTTACAATAATTACAGGAAATCGACTTGAATGGTCTCTGTGACTGGGAGGGAGGATAGGACTTGGACGAGCTATTTACTGGAAGTTGCCTACTATTTACTTCATTTGTTGGTTTGGGTGAAAAATTTGTGGAATGATTTTGATTTCTGAAAAATTTTTGTGGTTTATTAAAAAATTGTGTTTTATGTGTAAGTGAAAAATCATCAGCTAAACGTGCAGCAATTTCCAAAGTTTCAGCTTTTTGTTCATCAATAAAAGTTTTAATGTCAGTACTAATACATCTTTTAAATTCTTCAATTAAACTAGCTGACATAATTTCTCATGATTGTTATTTATTTTCTTTGATGAACACCAACGATCAAATAGTTGCTCTTTAGTTCTAGCAAACTCTACATAGGTTTGGTCACTCTGTTTTTCTGCATTCCTAAATTTTTGGCGGTAAGCTTCTGGGACCAGTTCATAGGCTTTAAGAATTAACTCTTTTACAGTGTCATAATCTGAAGCCTGTTCTACTGACAACTGAGTGTAAATTTCCCTGGCTTTACCAATTAAAACACTCTGTAATAACATTGACCAATTGTGTTTTGGCCACTTCAAATTCTGGGCTATTTTCTCAAAATGCAGAAAATATCTGTCAACATCCTTTTCTTGAAAAGGAGGGACCAACCTGATGTTTTTAGCAACATCAAATGTCTGAGAATTCTGAGAAAGTTGTTGATTCTTTTCAGCTATATCCAATTTTTTCATTTCTAATTGAAAATTGAGCTTTTTTTTAATTTTCTTTCTTCTCTTTCTCTTTCCTTTTCTTCTCTTTCTAATTCTAATTTTCTAATTTCTAATTCTTTCTGAATTTCTAATTTTTTAATTTTCAAATCAGGTGTTTGAATGCCAAAAGTCGCCAAAACAGATTTATCAAAATAATCTTCTTCAACCAAATAATTTGCAATCACATTTTGAATTTCAAATTTTCTCATTCCAGATTTAATGTTTTATTTTAAATGTTTTCCTTAAATAATCCTCTCATCCTTTTTAAGCTTCTCAAAATTCTCCACCTGACACGTAGACATGAATTGTTCTGGATCAAATGACATCTTGAAAAAATTTTATTGCTGACTTTTAAAAATTTTCTATTAGACAAAAATATAATAATTTCTTTTTTAAACAATTTCGAAAATCCCGGACGATAGCCCCCAATTTCTGTTATGTGGTAGAAATGACCAATGAATTGCCAGCAATAATGAAAAACAAAATTGGCTCAAATTAACTTTTAATCAGACGAAAAATAATTATTTTACAAATTAAATACAATATATAACTTATCTGACAATAATGAAGTCCAAGTAATAATCCAAACGAATAGTTCACTTAATTCCACCAATAAATGTCCAATAGAATGTTCCTTATAATCCTCACTAAATAGTTGATAATAGATTCACAATTATTGATGCCGATTTCCAATGCAAAAGATGTGCGTGATAATCCTATATAAACTAATTAATCCTGTATAAACTTATTAAACTGACTGACCGAACCCTTTTCTGCTACCTTAATTATATACATTTATTGTTTCCAGAAAATTCATAACTAGAACATTCTAATCAAATAATAATCACATGACTAAAATGGTTATGTAAGGAAAACCTATGTGTTAAAAACTAAATTTAAATTCTAGAAATTTCCATATGTTCTAAGGTGAAATAACCTTGACCCTTGTTTATTGTAAACAAGTTACATAACTAGGCCAAACAAATTACATAATATTAAGGCCATACAAAATAAAAACAATGCATAAAATACATTTTAGAATATTTACAACATTTAATTACCTATAACACTACTGCCAACACTGTGTGTCAAGCTCCTTTTTGTTTCCATCTAATTATTGTGTCAAGCTCTTTACTGTGTCCACATTCTCTTTAAACAACACTTGTTCAAACTTCAGTGGTCAACATGCTGTGATTGTATCATGCTGCACTCTGGGTAGCCCTTTATTGTCAGATGCACAAGGTGGATGTGCAGTTTTAGACACCTTAATATATTTTTAATACTGTAAAAGGGGAAATTTCCGTGAGGGTTTTATTTTTGCTAATTTCACGATTGGCACATATTTGCGAAAATTTCCCCTGACGTAAATTTCTTATTATTACAAACGTAACAAATGATAAGGGAGAATCGCAAAAATAAAACCTTGCGAATAGGTTTTGGAATCAAAATCGCGAAATTTAAACCATGTGAAAATATCCCCTTTTACAGTATGCTGAAGTGCCCATTTTCCTTAAATTGTACCTCATGTCTTCAGTTTCTAGCCGAAACACTAATACAGTAGAACTTCGATGGCTCGAACTGCAATAGCTCGAACACCATGGATGTCTGGAACCCTTTTTCTGGTCCCTTTTGTTCAAGTTTCAATATAGTTCGTCCTCGATTTCTTGAATACTCCTGTAACTCGAACTGTTTTCATTGGTCCCTTGGGTGTTCGAGCCATCGAAGTTCGACTGCATCTTGTTATAATGCCACTGTAAAACCCCTTTTCTTAACATGAATGACTACATTGTTTTTGTTTGTTCATCATATAAGGGCATATGGCATAAGGGGGGGGGGTGAAAAATATATGGAGAAAGAGGATTTGACTTGCTGAAATACAATTTCATAGCAGGTTGGAAAGGTATCAAGGGTCTTTATTATATGGTTTTAATACAAGTGGGGAAGTTTCAAAAAAGAATAAATTTTTAAATGTTCCCATTAATTTCATATGAAACAAGGCATCTGTTAGCCTCTGCCCACTAGTAATACAGCTTCTAATAATCAGAACAAATTGATCGAAAACTCATATCACAATATGGCAAGGCCATACAAAGATTGTGATATATGTACACTGTTTAGAATATTCTTGAGATTTCATTTCTGATCAGATTTTCATATAATTTCCATGGTGAAAAGAGCTTGAAAACATAAGGGTTGATCCAGTATTCAAAAAAGGGGGTTCCAATGTATATGTTCCAAGTTTCTATTGATTGCTAAATTCTGCACAAAATTAACAATTTTTTTTTTCAAGAAAAAGGCAGTGCCTAACTCCAGGCCCCTACTCCCCACTCTGGATCTGCAAATGCCTCTGATAATTTAGTAATAAATAAGGGTGGATCCAGTCTTCAAAAAATGGGGTCCCAATGTATATGTTCCAAGTTTTTATTGATTTCTAAATTCTGCACAAAATTAACATTTTTTTCAAGAAAAAGGCAGTGCCTAACTCCAGGACCCTACTCCCTACTATGGATCTGCAAATGCCTCTGATAATTTAGAAATAAAATGACAATTTGTAAATTTCTGATTATAAATTATTATTTAAACCTAGACTAAGAATTTGAAAGACAGCACTAATTTCATCCACTACACATTTGGAATAAAGTTAATGCATCATAGAACATTGACCTTGCCTATCTTTAAATGAATAGTTTCATCTAGATTTACTGCTGAAATCCTTTTTTTTTACATCAAAGGAAACTTTTATCTTATAGAATAGAACAATGGCCAGTTTATTGCCAATCTTCACAACATTTCCTCTATTTTTTACATGCTGAGGAGAAAAATTGCAGACTAAGCCTATCATTAAACTTGATACATACCATATAAGATGCCATGATTTAGACTGTATATTATGATTCATGTATTCTCATTTGCAGGTAAAATATTATAATAATCGTGAAAATATTTTAGAGCCATCATTATTCAAAAATGAAGGACTTGTTCAAACTCAGTATGGTGCATTAAAGATGGAAGGGTCAGAATCTTATGGAGGCTTAGTAATGTCTGCTGTTGACTTGTTACAACTATTCAATCAAATTAACAGGTAAAATTTAAAGAATTTTCAGAAAAAATTGATAATGTTTGTAGAATTCTAGCTTCCATTGTAAATTATAGTTTTACTTGTCAAACAATTTTCACAACTTGCTTTGAAAGTTGGATAATACAACGGCAGTAGAATATTGAAGGAACAAAGCACAAGATTACACAAATCAAAGTCCAGAGACAAGGCAAAAGCAAGAACACCAAAAGACGGAAGACCAAAGACACCACATGCCCACAAAACACACGAACATTACATACACAACTAAAGTGCTAACAGTGTGAACTCTAAAAAAACAGAGTAACATCAGGTGCTCTGGAAGGGTAAGCATGTCCTGCTCTGTATACAGCACCTGTCACACTATCAGTGGGTCAATCCAGGGTAAAGTCAAAACCAGTAGTGTCAAATCCTGGAAGACGCGAATCTAGCTGAAAATGTCAGTTTTCATTTGTGACACTGACATTTCATATCTATCTATGATGTCGTGGTGACGGCCATAGAATTTCTGAAGGGACGAAAGTAACAATGGCTGAACATATCCTTTACTCAGCAGTTTTTATGACAATGCTTTTGCTCTTTCCACAAAGTCACTGTATGTACTGCACGCTCTACAGTAAAGAATTAATTGTGAAATATATACTCCATATGCTGGGGATGTAGGTATATTGCGGCAGAGAAAGGATATGATACACTTATTCTTGTTTGAATTTTCCATTATGACTTTTTGTGGACACATTTTGTAGTGTTTGGTTATAATCTTAATCTGTGATGTTTATATACTAAAGCAATCTTTTATAGTCCTGCAAAAACTCTTTTCTGAACAATGAATTTAATCCTTACAATTATAATTACGGTATAGCAGGTAATTTTCGCAGTTGCCAAATTTTGCAATTCGTTCAACAAAGAGGGGTGTTAAAGTTTAGAGGTAATTAATTTTCGCAAATGGAAAATTGTGTAATGGAAAGATATGTATAAAGATATACTGACTTAAAATAGCAATTAAGTTTTTATTTTCGTGCTCCAGAAACCTTGCAATAATAGAGAAAATTAGAACCTGGTGAAAATTTCCCGCTATACGGGAAGAGAAAGTAATTTCCTTTTCTTGGTATTATTGCTGGTCCACTGCTTGTAGAGCCAAGACAAGAAGTTTATTTTCCCCTGTCAATATTTAAGTTACATTTTGTTGAAATAAAAACTTAACAATGATTTCATTTGAAAGTATGTTTAAAGAAAACAAGCATAACTTGGCAAATGCTCTTTTTTAAGCCAATCTTATATATTAAATCCAACTGAATATATACTTTTTGTCATTGCTCTTTCAAATATGAAACCATAGGGGACCCAGTAATCACACATATGTATACTTAACAAGGAGAAGAACTTGCAAAAGTCAATTTTCTGACAATAGTTTTTTTTAAAAGGTTTGTAACCCATAAATATCAAAATGTAACACCTCACATGCACCTGTGATCTATAATTCAAGCTTCTTCGTGTTCTGAATATCCATCATATTACACATGTGATCAATATATCATTCAAGCTTCTTGATGTTTTGAATATCTAACATGTTACACCTGTGATCTATAATTCAAGCTTCTTGGTGTTCTTTATATCCAACATATAACACATGTGATCTATAATTCAAGCTTCTTGGTGTTCTGAATAACCAACATGATACACCTGTGATCTATAAATCAAGCTACTTGGTGTTCTCAATATCAAACATGTTACACCTGTGATCTTTAATTCAAGCTACTTGCTGTTCTGAATATCAAATATGTTACACCTGTGATCTATAATTCAAGCTTCTCTGTGTTCTGAATAACCAACATGTTAGACATGTGATCTATAATTCAAGCTTCTTGGTGTTCTGAAAACCCAACATGTTACACCTGTGATCTATAATTCAAGTTTCTTGGTGTTCTTAATAAACAACATGTTACAAATGTGATAGATAATTCAAGCTACCTGGTGTTCTGAATATCTAATCATATTACACATGTGATCTATAATTCAAGCTTCTTGGTGTTCTGAATAACCAACATGTTACACCTGTGATCTATAATTCAAGCTTTTTGGTCTTCTGAATAACCAACATATTGCACATGTGATCTATAATTTAACCTTCTTTGTATCCTTTATATCCATTATGTTACACCTGTGATCTATAATTCAAGCTTCTTGGTGTTCTTAATATCCAACATGTTACTCCTGTGATCTATAATCAAGATTCTTGGTGTTCTGAATAACCAACATGTTACACCTGTGATCTATAATTCAAGCTACTTGGTGTTCTGAATATCAAACATGTTACACCTGTGCTCTATAATTCAAGCTTCTTTGTGTTCTGAATAACCAACATGTTACACATGTGATCTATAATTCAAGCTTCTTGGTGTTCTGAATAACCAACATGTTACACCTGTGATCTATAATTCAAGCTTCTTGGTCTTCTTAGTAGCCAACATGTTACAAATGTGATCTATAATTCAAGGTACTTGGTGTTCAGAATATCTAAACATATTACACATGTGATCTATAATTCAAGCTTCTTGGTGTTCTGAATAAACTACATGTTACACCTGTGATCTATAATTCAAGCTTCTTGGTGTTCTGAAGAACCAACATGTTACACCTGTGATCTATAGTTCAAGGTTCTTGGTTTTCTGAATATCTCATATGTTTACACATATGATCTATAATTCAAGCTTCTTACTGTTATGAATATCCAACATGATACACATGTGATCTATAATTCAGGCTTCTTGGTGTTCTTTATATCCAACATATTTCACATGTGATCTATAATTCAAGCTTCTTGGTGTTCTGAATAACCAACATGTTACACCTGTGATCTATAATTCAAGCTTCTTGGTGTTCTTAATATCCAGCATGTTACTTCTGTGATCTATAATTCAAGCTTCTTTGTGTTCTGAATAACCAACATGTTACACATATGATCTATAATTCAAGCTTCTTGGTGTTCTGAATAACCCACATGTTACACCTGTGATCTATAATTCAAGCTACTTGGTGTCTTGAATATCAAACATGTTACACCTGTGATCTATAATTCAAGCTTCTTTGTGTTCTGAATAACCAGCATATTAGACATTTGATCTATAATTCAAGCTTCTTGGTGTTCTGAATAACCAACATGTTACACCTGTGATCTATTATTCAAGCTTCTTGGTGTTCTTAATAAACAACATGTTACACCTGTGATCTATAATTCAAGGTTCTTGGTTTTCTGAATATCTAATATGTTTACACCTATGATCTATAATTCAAGCTTCTTACTGTTAAGAATATCCAACATGATACACATGTGATCTATAATTCAAGTTTCTTGGTGTTCTTTATATCCAACATATTTCACATATGATCTATAATTCAAGCTTTTTGGTGTTCTAAATAACCAACATGTTACACCTGTGATCTATAATTCAAGCTTCTTTGTGTTCTTAATATCCAACATGTTACTCCTGTGATCTATAATTCAAGCTTCTTGGTGTTCTGAATAACCAACATGTTACACCTGTGATCTATTATTCAAGCTTCTTGGTGTTCTTAATAAACAACATGTTACACATGTGATCTATAATTCAAGCTACCTGGTGTTCTGAATATCTAAACATATTAAACATGTGATCTATAATTCAAGCTTCTTGGTGTTCTGGATAACCAACATGTTACACCTTAGATCTATAATTCAGGCTTCTTGGTGTTCTGAATAACCAACATGTTACACCTGTGATCTATAATTCAAGGTTCTGGTTTTCTGAATATCTAATATGTTTACACCTATGATCTATAATTAAAGCTTCTTACTGTTAAGAATATCCAACATGATACACATGTGATCTATAATTCAAGCTTCTTGGTGTTCTTTATATCCAACATATTTCACATGTGATCTATAATTCAAGCTTTTTGGTGTTCTTAATAACCAACATGTTACACCTGTGATCTATAATTCAAGCTTCTTGGTGTTCTTAATATCCAACATGTTACTCCTGTGATCTATAATTCAAGCTTCTTTGTGTTCTGAATAACCAACATGTTACAGGTGTGATCTATAATTCAAGCTTTTTGGTGTTCTGAATAACCAACATGTTACACTTGTGATCTACAATTCAAGCTTCTTGGTGTTCTTAATAGCCAACATGTTAAACATGTGATCTATAAATCAAGGTACTTGGTGTTCTGAATATCTAAACATATTACACATGTGATCTATAATTCAAGCTTCTTCGTCTTCTGAATAACCAACATGTTACACCTGTGATCTATAATTCAAGCTTCTTGGTGTTCTGAATAACCAACATGTTACACCGGTTATCTCTAATTCAGGGTTTTGGTTTTCTGAATATTTCATATGTTTACACTTATGATCTATAATTCAAGCTACTTACTGTTATGAATATCCAACATGATACACATGTGATCTATAATTCAGGTTTCTTGGTGTTCTTTATATCCAACATATTTCACATGTGATCTATAATTCAAGCTTCTTGGTGTTCTGAATAACCAACATGTTACAGCTGTGATCTATAATTTAAGCTTCTTGGTGTTCTGAATATCCAAAATGTTACTCCTGTTATCTATAATTCAAGCTTCTTGGTGTTCTGAATAACCAACATGTTACACATGTGATCTATAATTCAAGCTTCTTGGTGTTCTGAATAATCAACATGTTACACCTGTGATCTATAATTCAAGCTACTTGGTGATCTGAATATCAAACATGTTACAATTCAAGGTTCTTGGTTTTCTGAGTATCTAATATGTTTACACCTATGATCTAAAATTTAAGCTTCTTACTGTTATGAATATCCAACATGATGCACATGTGAACTATAATTCAGGGTTATTTGTGTTCTTTATATCCAACGTATTTCACATGTGATCTATAATTCAAGCTTCTTGGTGTTCTGAATAACCAACATGTTACACCTGTGATCTATAATTCAAGCTGCTTTGTGTTCTGAATAACCAACATGTTACACATGTGATCATTAATTCAAGCTTCTTTGTGTTTTGATTAACCAATATGTTACACATGTGATCTATTATTCAAGCTACTTGGTGTTCTGAATATCAAACATGTTACACCTGTGATCTATAATTCAAGCTACTTTGTGTTCTGAATAACCAACATGCTACACCTGTGATCATAATTCAAGCTTCTTGGTGTTCCGGATAACCAACATGTTACACCTGTGATCTATAATTCAAGCGTCTTGGTGTTTTTAATATTCAACATGTTACTTTTGTGATCTATAATTCAAGCTTCTTGGTTTTCTAAATAACCAACATGTTACATCTGTGATCTGTAATTCAAGCTTCTTGGTGTTCTTAATAACCAACATGTTACACATATGATCTATAATTTAAGCTTCTTGGTGTTCTGAATAACCAACATGTTACACCTGTGATCTATAATTCAAGCTTCTTGGTGTTCTGAATAACCAACATGTTACACCTGTGATCTATCATTCAAGCTTCTTTGTGTTCTGAATAACCAACATGTTAAATGTATGATCTATAATTCAAGCTTCTCGGTGTTCGTTATATGCAACATCTTCCACATGTGATCTATAATTCAAGCTTCTTGGGTGTTCTTAATATCCAACATGTTACACCTGTGATCTTAATTCAAGCTTCTTTGTGTTCTGAATAACCAACATCTTACACATGTGATCTATAATTCAGGCTTCTTAGTGTTCTTTATATCCAACATATTTCACATGT
>MJUU01068971.1:79529-97858 GCA_002080025.1 Modiolus philippinarum
TGTGATCTATAATTCAAGCTTCTTGGTGTTCTGAATAATCAACATGTTACACCTGTGATCTATAATTC
Source organism: Modiolus philippinarum (assembly GCA_002080025.1). NCBI lineage: Eukaryota > Metazoa > Mollusca > Bivalvia > Mytilida > Modiolidae > Modiolus > Modiolus philippinarum. The sequence continues at coordinate 79,598 of MJUU01068971.1, forward strand.
AAGCTACTTGGTGATCTGAATATCAAACATGTTACAATTCAAGGTTGTTGGTTTTCTGAGTATCTAATATGTTTACACCTATGATCTAAAATTTAAGCTAATATCCAACATGATGCACATGTGAACTATAATTCAGGGTTATTTGTGTTCTTTATATCCAACATATTTCACATGTGATCTATAATTCAAGCTTCTTGGTGTTCTGAATAACCAACATGTTACACCTGTGATCTATAATTCAAGCTTCTTGGTGTTCTTAATAACCAACATGTTACACATATGATCTATAATTTAAGCTTCTTGGTGTTCTGAATAACCAACATGTTACACCTGTGATCTATAATTCAAGCTTCTTGGTGTTCTGAATAACCAACATGTTACACCTGTGATCTATCATTCAAGCTTCTTTGTGTTCTGAATAACCAACATGTTAAATGTATGATCTATAATTCAAGCTTCTCGGTGTTCGTTATATGCAACATCTTTCACATGTGATCTATAATTCAAGCTTCTTGGGTGTTCTTAATATCCAACATGTTACACCTGTGATCTTAATTCAAGCTTCTTTGTGTTCTGAATAACCAACATCTTACACATGTGATCTATAATTCAGGCTTCTTAGTGTTCTTTATATCCAACATATTTCACATGTAATCTATAATTCAAGCTTCTTGGTGTTCTGAATAACCAACATGTTACACCTGTGATCTATAATTCAAGCTGGTTGGTGGTCTTTATATCCAACATATTTCACATGTGATCTATAATTCAAGCTTCTTGGCACTAGTAAACCTTTCTGGCTAATATAACCCGTTTTTGGCTAATTTAACAAGAAACATCTAATTTTTAGCCAATTATTGCTAAATTAGACATGGAAACTTTATTTTAGCCAATTCCCATTATATTATCCATGTTTCTTTTAAATTAGACATGTCATTGTAAAATTAGCCATGTCCCTGTAAAATTAGCCATGTCCATGTTAAATAAGACCTTTTTTGGATAAAACAAAAGGGAAAAAACTGTGATGTGTATTGAATTTAACCTAAAAAGGTCTAATTTAACTTTGACATGGCTAATTTTATCGTGACATGGAAAATATAATGGGAATTGGCTAATATAACTGTCCATGTTTAATTTAATGATATTGGCTAATAATTAGGTGTTTCCTGTTAAATTAGCCAAAAATGGGTTATATTAGCCAAAAAGGTTTATAAGTGTGGTGTTCTAAATAACCAACATGTTACACCTGTGATCAATAATTCAAGCTTCTTGGTGTTCTGAATAACCAACATGTTACACCTGTGATCTATAATTCAAGGTTCTTGGTTTTCTGAATATCTAATATGTTTACACCTATGATCTATAATTGTGTCGCCTGCACACGTAGTGTTTGGCGACATATAGATATCACTTTAGTTGTCTTGCGGCGTTGTCGACGTCATTGTTGTAGTTGTCGTTGGCGTTGTCCGTCCCACTTTTTTTCGTAACACTTTTCTCAGCAACTACAAATCACAGCCACTTGAAATTTTGTATGTGATTTAAGTATGGGGTCCTATATTGTGCTTATCAAATACAGGTCTGTCAGGCATCTACTTCCTGTTTACAGACTTGGAATATTTTTAACAAGTACTGTCAATGGTAAAAATTTTCGTAACACTTTTCTCAGCAACTACTAATCACAGCCACTTGAAATTTTGTATGTTACTTTTGTATGGGGTCCCATATTGCACTTATTGAATTCAGGTCTGTCACACATCTACTTCCTTTTTACCAACTTGGAGTATTTTCAACAAATATGGCCAATGGTACAAGTTTTCGTAACACTTTTATCAGCAACTATACTTATCACAGCCACTTCAAATTTTGTATGTGACTTTGATATGGGGTCCCATATTGCGCTTATCGAATTCATTTCTGTCTGATATCTACTTCCTGTTTACCGACTTGGAATATTTTCAACAAATATGGTAAATGGTACACATTTTCATTACACTTTTCTCAGTTTATTCAATTGGCTCATTTTGAACTCCTTCAAAACTGTAAGTCATATTCCAACCAAACTTGCAGGATATGTTGTTCACCTGATTTAATTGTGCAACTGATACTTAAAATTTCAATTTTACAGATTTTAGAGGTTCACCGAACAAAAATAGCTCAAATGTTAATTTGGTTTGTTAATCTGCAAGACCTTCAAAATAATAATTCATATTCTAAACAAATTAACATGATATGTTTTTTCTCCTGATCCAGACATAAACCTGATATTTAGAATTTTGATTTTACAGATTGTAAAGGTTAACTGGGCCAAAAATGGCTCTTTTAAAAAGCAGGCGACACAAGTGTTCCATGGAACACCCATCAATTTTTCAAGCTTCTTACTTTTATGAATATCCAACATGTTACACATGTGATCTATAGTTCAGGCTTCTTGGTGTTCTTTATATCCAACATATTTCACATGTGATCTATAATTCAAGCTTCTTGGTGTTCTGAATAACCAACATCTTACACTTGTGATCAATAATTCAAGCTTCTTGGTGTTCTGAATAACCAACATGTTACACATGTGATCTATAATTCAGGCTTCTTTGTGTTCTTTATATCCAACATATTACACATATGATCTATAATTCAAGCTTCTTGGTGTTCTTAATATCCAACATGTTACTCCAGTGATCTATAATTCAAGCTTCTTTGCGTTCTTGATATCCAACATATTACACATGAGATCTATAATTCAAGCTTGGTGTTCTGAATATCCAACATATTACACATGTGATCTCTATTTCAAGCTTCTTGGTGTTCTTAAATATCCAACATGTTACACCTGTGATCTATAATTCAAGCTTTTCTGTGTTCTTTATATCCAATATATTGGACATGTGATCTATAATGCAAGCTTCTTGGTGTTCTTTATATCCAACATGTTACACATGTGATCTATAATTCAAGCTTCTTAATGTTCTGAATAACCAACATGTTACACCTGTGATCTATAATTCAAGCTACTTGGTGCCCTGAATAACCAACATGTTACACCTGTGATCTATAATTCAAGCTATTTGGTGTTCTTTATATCCAGCATATTACACATGTGATCTATAATTCAAGCTTCTTGGTGTTCTTAATATCCAACATGTTACACATGTGATCTATAATTCAAGCTTCTTGGTGTTCTGAATAACCAACATGTTACACCTGTGATCTATAATTCAAGCTACTTGGTGTTCTGAAAATCAAACATGTTACACCTGTGATCTATAATTCAAGCTTCTTGGTGTTCTGAATAACCAACATGTTACACCTGTGATCTATAATTCAAGCTTCTTGGTGTTCTGAATAACCAACATGTTACACCTGTGATCTATAATTCAAGCTTCTTTGTGTTCTTTATATCCAACATATTACACATGTGATCTTTAATTCAAGCTTCTTGGTATTCTTAGTATCCAACATGTTACACCTATGCTCTATAATTCAAGCTTCTTGGTGGTCTTTATATCCAACATATTACTCCCAAGCTTCTTGGTTTTCCCAGTATCCAACATCTGACACTTGTGGTTAATAATTTGAGATTCTTGGTGTTCTGAATATCCAACATATTGCATCTATGATCTATAATTCAAGTCTCTTGGTGTTCTGAATAAATTTTGATGTGTCATTGATGATAAGTATGGAACAACTTGAATGGATAACAGTTCTTTATGATGGTTCCCACAATTTTGATTTAATATTTGGTTGCATCATTTTTATTGGAAAACTTGTAAGTTCTCATATAAATAATTGAATTGCTAAATACTGTCTTTGTTTTCTGTTCTTATAAATTTTCACTCAAAGGAAAGTAACTGAATCAAAATCAAGACAACTTGACACTGCCTAAGTCATCAAATTTATGGATAAACCCTTTTAAATAAGCACCTGGTATATGAAATCTATTGACATATAAAAACAAAACAGAACAAATAGGTACTTAAAAGGTCAAATTATTTTGACAATGTTCACAAAAGATGAAGTTTTGAAAGTATACAAGTAAAGAGAAAAAAATTATTCATCAATAGTGTGCATATGAAATTGCTGAGTTTGTCGGGTCTACAGTTTCTTCCCTTTGAATTGGCATGTAAAACAGAATTCCATTTTTACTTAACAAAATTAACTATTGAGACATTGAAAAATTGTATGAAACCAAATAAGTCACTGAAAAACTATCAACTATAATGTATTTTGGCTATTATACTTGTGACATTCTATATTCTAAATTTTATAAAATGTTATTTTCAAAATTTTATGAAATGTTTAGTGTTTACATATGTATAGTTGAATCATAAATTTTTCAGAGGATCAAATTCTTTACTTAATGAAGAAAGCTTCAGACTTATGTTAGAAAGACCTTCATATGAACATGGACAAGACTGGTATGGATTTGGAATTGATGTACAAGACAATGGCCTAAGTTGGGGTCACACAGGAGCAATGGATGGCACATCTACAACAATTCACCATCACAAATCGGGACTTAGTTGGACCTTGATATTTAATTCTTGGTCTAAAGATATGGACCTTGATGGGCTCATTAAATATGGACTATCAACAATATTAGACTCCTCATCACTGATAGGAATATGTGTGTCTAAGGAAAATATTGTGAAGTTTCAAAATCAAATTGTATATTTATAACCAATACATAGATTTATATGAAGATTATGCCTTGTCACATGCTAGTATGGTGGACTATGGTGGGTCCTTATGTGTCAATACTATATGGACAAAAACACAGACACGTCATGCAATATTTATTAACAAAAATGTTGAGGATGTAAAGTATTTTGTGAAAACTTGTACTTTTTGTAATTGCTATGTTTATTTGTTAGAATCGTATACTTATGGTAATGATACATTCTATATTGTCGGCATAAAAGATAATGACACTGACACAAAACAGGAAATTTACATAGGTTTAGATGCAAAGGAACATTTAAATAGAATCCCCATTATGAAGGAACAAGGATATGTATTAAAGCTCCAATCTGTGGCTGTATGTTCCGATTCTTTGTTTGTCTCCGCTGTTTATGAGAAAAATAATTTTTGTAGTATTTCTTGGGTTCAGATAACTATTGAAAACTTTCTTTACGAGCTTGGTAAAAATTCATCAAAAACGAAACTAGTTCCAATATATGTTAACTGTTTTAATGTTCAGGATGACCCATATGTTTCAGTAGTTTGGTGTCCTGGGCAAAATAAACAATATCTCCAAAGACATGATGTATCCATCTATGGATTTCTTTATGAACTTCATGAAAGTGTGAAGAATGATGTGAAAATTGAAAAAATATGTAGTTATTATAATGATGGAGTTCTTAATTTTCTGGCTGTTTGGTCGGCAGACCACGGAAATTAAAATTGTTTTAATATTCCATTTTGTATTGCTTGTTTCACCTTTGACAGTCATTACTACTTTATGTTGTTGATTTCTCAGTTTGTTGACACTTTGTTTTTGTTTTCTCTCTTCCTTGACACTTTGTATTAGTTTTTATTTTAGTTTCTCTCTCTGTTGACACTCTCTATTAGTTTTTATTTTAGTTTTTCTGTCTGTTGACACTTTTTATAAGTTTTTATTTTAGTTTTTCTGTCTGTTGACACTTTTTATTAGTTTTTATTTTAGTTTTTCTGTCTGTTGACACTTTTGTTTTAGTTATCATATTGAATGGTACTTCAGACAGTGTTCTGTAGAGCACAGTATAGAAGCTTGTATTAATTGTTTTGTGGTCCGTAACACTCTTTATAGGGTGAAACAGGTTTTTATGCAGCCAGATTGAGGATGGGGAGGGGAATATTGTTTTTGTCCTGTCTGTTTCTCTGTTTGTCTTTGTGTCCGAAACTTTTAACTTTGGCTATAACTTTTGAACTATGTAAGGCAGGCTTTTCATACTTGGCAAGTGTATAGGTCTAGTGAAGAGGAATATAAATATTAAAAAAATTAGGTCAGCTCAAAGGTCAACATCACAGAGGATAAAAAGGGGTGAAATTGGCTGACTGTAGAATCCTTATTATTTATCCTATTGAGAAGGGGTTTGCTTTATGTTATTGGTAATAAAATTGCGCAACTGTAGTATGTCAACAGATTTGAGGTAGCATTTACCGTTTTTGAGAAACAAGAGGCCCAAGGGGGACAAACGAAAAAAAAATGAATTTTAAAATTTTTTGTCAGATCTTGATGCAGTATTTTTCTGTAGGTTTCTTTAAGCATGTATAAACAGATACATTTAACAATTAAAACCATTTCAAATAAACAAGAGGTCCAAAGGGGCTTCATCTCTTTCAGAATAAAGGGGTTGAATTGGGTGTTTTTATGGTAATAAACAACTTTTGAACTATGTAAGATAGACTGTTAATACTTGGCAAGTGTATAGGTCTTGTCAAGAGGAACATAAATATGCAAAAAATTAGGTCAAAGGTTAAGGTCACAGTGGTCAAAAAGGGGTAAAATTGGGTATTTTCATATATTTTCTGTAGACTCTGGGGGCATATGTAGTGTTTCACAAACACATCTTGTTTTGTACAATATTATTGTTGCAGTTTTATTATTATCAGTATTCAGACTTTGATTTTGTTAACAATTGCTCTTTGTTGATTCCTAACTCTTTCTCTACATGATCTCACCCATGGTTTTTATTGGGTCCGTGTTGTTCATTTGTATGTGTGTCTTCATTTTTATACCCCGCCACAGGTAGTGGTGTGGTATTATGTGATACCCTCAGTCGTGTGTCAGTCCCCCGAAGGTTTCCGACTGATAACTTTTGAACAGAATATCATACAGTCCTCAAACTTGGTATGTAGCTTCTTCACTACAAAACTCAGGTCGAGTACGAATATGGGTTCAGAGGTCCAAGGGGTTCTGGAGTTATGCCCCTTGATACTTCGAAATTTTGTGAAACGTGGCGGGCTATCATGTAATCCACCATTACTTTTTTTCTTTTTTGTAACGTACTCAAGTGGTGTCCTTGTTACTTAGTGTTTCTGATGTTGCCTTTGTCCATGGATTGTTCGTTCTTTTGACTGATGGTTCGGTTCTCACTTACTTTATCATAAAGATTTTTATGGTTTCTAAGATATAGGCCTTAAATAGGAACCTTTGTGATACGTGAAAGTCACAAAAAACTGGAGGAACCCTATGTCTCATATAAATGGTTTCTCTCTCCAGATATTATGTTTCTTCTTCAAATACCTTTTATCATGATCAGATTTGAGATTACAGGTTTTTCATCAAGATTGAAATTTCTATAAAAAAAAAACAGTATTTTGTTGAAAATCCTTAATCCTGGCTTTGGGAATCCTAGTATATCACTGCAAACCCAAGGATTGTACATTTTGTAAGACTGAAATTCACAACATAAGATGAAATTTTGTGTCAAGACAACACATTCCACATGTTTGAGATTCTTATTGGATTTCATTTTACACTGGCTTATAGTATAGTTTTTATTGCAGCACCACTGCAAACCCATGTTTACAGAAAAGATTGCTTAAGTAATGAAGGCTTAGTTTCCATATATTCATGTATAAGTTTGATGTTTAAAAATGTTTCTTTGTTGTTCAATAATTCAGTTTATAGATTTAATCACATCAAATTGTGCAAACCACACCATATGTGATTGGAATGCTTGTGCCAAATTAACAATCCAAAGATTTCTTCCATTCACAATCACAATTTAGATCTTGTATTTAACACCCATCTTAATTTTGATTGGAAGTGAAGGTTTGGATGAGAAACTTTGTATCTCAAACAAAAACTTAACATTTGATAAGATACCTTGTATGGGACCTATAAAGTTCGATGCTGGGTATTTTGAGTTCTTTGTGACTTGTATGTGCTATAAACTGCCCAAAGTCAATTTTTATTTTGCTGTAGGAAGTGCCAACTCAGTTTTATGGGACAGTATATGTTTTGTCCTTTTGGGAAGATGGAATGTAAAATCTACTATGGTGTACTGTTGTCACTTTAGATTAATCGAGGATAAAGATTCTCACTTTATTGAATTTGAATTTTTCGTTATTATTACATTTTATATCTTTAAATGCAGTATAATCAGGACCGTTTTTTATTGCATTTATACTGAAGTACAGAACAATAGTTTGTTATGATGCACAGCTTTACATATATTGTTGAGTATATTTATTATTGTGACTTTATTGAAGGTTAATAATTATCTTTCTGTTCAAATTACTTAACACGTGGTAAAAGTTTCTGAAAGCTAGACATATGTAATATTTTCCAGCAGTAGTGGCAAAAGGCATTTCTAAACCTTTCATAACTTTTCAAGTTTGTCATTTCCACAGGTATGAATATTCCAATACACATGGTTCAAATGACCTTGAACCTACATTCATTGTTCAACAACTTCACAAACATTTTCACAATAGTTTCACCTAAAACTCTATTTCTCAGGATTTGTAATACTTTGCTGGCTCTGGAATATATGTATAATTACACATTAAACATTTATACATATATATGCAATATATTGACACTGAATACTGTGAACTTAAATCATGTTTATGCAATTTGGCTGTTGCACTCCACCATCATGAAAGTCTAAAACTTTTTTACATTCATGTGCATTCTGTCCTGCCTAATGTATTTCCAAGTTTAGAATATAATGATCAACAATCTCAAGAAATCCTTTCATTGCCCTATCAGACCCAATATCAAAACTGGCACAAATGGGATTTGTTTTCTTTAGGTTTTATTAAGTTTCTAACATACTAGTACCGGTACATCTTTTGTCTTTTGACTCATTTTGTATTAAATTTAGACAAAAGATGTTTATGTCTTTGAATTTGAAAAATTGGGTTAAGCTTTACTAAAATTTTTAAGTTTTGACCATCTGTTGAAGAAAATGGAAGTAAATCTCTAGCACTATATTGGAACAATGCATCAGTGGCTTCAATTTGCTTTGATTCAATTTTTGGATATATATTACTGGTTGCTGGTTGTCTTAAGGAGGTTTGCTCCTCACATTTTGGGATTTCTGTCAGATTTTCGGAATCCTCCGGTTTTATCCATTTAAAAGCATTATTATTTTTTGCCCATCGACCCCCTAATTTTTTTCCATAATTTCATTCTATACATCATTGTAAGCATTCTGTAAAAAAATCATTGAATCCTATTTATTCTGTCACAGTCATTCATAGACAAACCTTGCTAATGTTAATCCTATGAAAAATCAGAGGAGTTCAGTTTCCCGCCAAATTTTCAATCACTTAAATCTCAAAAATTAGTTCATCAACCTATAATTTTTTTTCACTTAATTTGTTCCTTTTTTATTTTTCTAACTAAAAATCATGATTATTTGAAATCCTATTTATTTTCAAACAGAGTAGCGAACCCCCTTAATAAAATTTCTCAGTATGAATTATTCACCTTGGCTTTGTTCCTCATTTTCTCATAAAACATTTCTGTTCTTTCTCTAAAAATGAAATAACAGAAATGTTAGTTTTATTCATTTAGGTACTGACAGTTATACCTAGTTGTTTCTTCACTATTTGTATTTTTTACACTGGCTTTTTATTGACACAATTTAACATTTTTAAAACTGGGCTATATATTTGTGCCACTTCTCTATACTTGTATATCTAAAAACACATAAAATTACTTCAACTAAAGCCATAGATTTACTTGTCAGGAGAAAAGAATTAGTTTCTATGTAAACTAATCAGGAGTTTTGATTGGTGATAATCATTGATCTTTAAAAGATGTCTATAGTAGCTTGTTTTTGTATTGTGAGATGAGGAATGCAAATTTTCAAAATTAGATTTGAAATTAAATGTTTTTCATTACAAAATTTCTGAATTAAAAGAAAAAAACTTTTAGATGAGTTGCAAAATGTAGTGTAATCTTCTGAATGCCAGATATAATAGGAAAACAGTAACAGAAAAACAGTGATCAAAATTTTTAAATTGAAATTCAATCCAATTTCAATATAAAAATTTTTAGCCAAGTTGAAACGAATTTGAATACATGGGCAAACGAATACCGAAGCAAGAACAGGAAAGGGGAAATTCTAAAATCATAAATCCAACATCACGGCAAATCACAGCAACACGAATTGAGACAGTATGACAAAGACAAAACAAATAAACAAAAATGAACAAGAATGCCACAAAACTAAAGCACTAGCAGTGTGAACCCCTATAAAAACTGAGGTATCATCAGGCACTCTGGAAGGGTAAGCATGATCTGCTGCCGTCACACTGCCAGTGAAAAGTCCGGTTTTGTCACAGTCACAGTTGAACTCGGCTGGGCAGGCGGGCGTCAAACATTGGCGCATGATAACTCAAACATTTCTGGATGATAACTCAAAAAGTTTACATCCAATTAAAATGAAACTTGAATATATTGTTGGGTACCAGGAGGAGAGGAACCCTATCGATTTTGGAGTAAGTAGCTTAAAGGTCGAGGTCACGGCGACCGAAAATAGACTAAAAATTTCAGAAAAATTTGGTTTCCGGATGATAACTTAAAGAGTTTACATCTAATTGATATGAAACTTTGATATATTGTTTGGTACCAGGAGGGAAGGAATCCTATTGATTTTGGAGAAAGTAGGTCAAAGTTCAAGGTAACAGTGACCGAAAAAAGACTGAAAATTTCTGAAAAATTTGTTTTCCAGATGATTGCTCAAAAAGTTTACATCCAATTGAATTTAAACTTAAATATATTGTTGAATACCAGGAGGGGAGGAACCCTATCGATCCAATGGTCAAGGTCAGTGAAGGTCACAGTGACTGAAAATAGATTTATATATTGAAATGTCTAGACATGAAACTAGAAAATAGACCTTCTTGAATTGTTAGAATTTTAGATATTAGGTAGGAAAGATAATGATAGACAATTTTTAGAAATATTTGAGTCTTCATATTAACTTGGTCACATATATTTGAAGTTGCAACTCGGCTTTTGCACCCTGGTGCCATTTAGATTTTCATTGCATAAAATGTTCTGTGCTTTTTGTTGTCTCGCCAGCAACAAAAGTCGCTGAAAGCGAGACATAGATATTGCTTTCCAGCGATGGCGGCGTTGTAAACTTTTTCTAAAACCTAAATGACTTTTTAACTGTAATACATACACAGATCATTTTTAGTCCACAGATACCTTAGGTTAGGAGCTTTCCAGCATCACATGTTTCAGATGACCTTGACCTTGTCTTCATGGTTCAATGACTGCATGAAAATTGTGACATAGTTTCATATTCAAGTCCTTTTCTCTGTATTTGTAATGCATAGATCCATTATATTTAGTGTATTAATGCATATTAGTGGGTACATGCCAGTCTGCCACTTGTCAAGTGACAGACATCATTTGCACAGTTCAGTGACTTTGTAAATATTGTGACATAGTTTTACATTCAGGTCAACTTCTGAGCCATTGTAACATATAGAGATACCATATTTGGTGTAATGTTTCATTTTTAATGAGTTCATGCTAGTCTGACACTTGTCATGTTACCTTGACCTCTATTTCATGGTTCAGTGACTTTGTTATTATTTTTACATTCATGTCCATTTCTCAGCAATTAAAGAATCTAGATTTTCCATATTAGGTTTATTGTTACATATTAATGGGTATATGCCAGTCTGAAACTTGTCAAGTAATCTTGACCTTTATTTCATGGTTTAATGACTTTGTTAATTTTTTACATTGATATCCATTCCTTGGCAAGTAAAGCTAGACTCTCCAAATTAGGTTTATTGTTACCGGTACATATTAAAGAATAAATGCCGGTCTGACACCTGCCAAGTATCTTCGACCTTAATTTCATGGACCAGTGACTTTGAGAATTTTTATAGGTGAAAAGCTTAACCCAAGCAGAAAGAAGAAAAGCTATGTAATGCCATGTAATGCTTAAATTACAGACATTTTTGTCTCGTCCTCGACAATAGGCACCGAAATCGAGACATAGGCCTACAAAATTAGATGGAGGCGATGGAGATGGCCTAAACTTTCATGATTAGGCCATTTTCTCAGTAATTATAAGTGGTAGATCAATGCTATTTGGTATATAAGTTGGCCTTGAGTAGTACATGACAGGTTGCTATGGCTTTTGTCTGTGAACTCAATTTGACAGTCCAGTGAAAATGCTGAACATGCTAAATTTTTGCGATTTCTTTAGTTTCGTAGTAACTATTAGTGGTAGGTCAATGATATGTGGTATGTGGATTGGTCTTACTGGTAGGTAGTGTAAGACATCCCTATGGCTTTAGTCCTTGACCACAATTTAACGGTCTAGTGAACACGTAGTAAGTTTTTGTAATTAGTTCATTTTCTCAGTAACTATAAGTGGTAGGTCAATGATATTTGGTATATAGGTTGGTCTTGGGTAGTACATAACAGTATTCTATATGGTTTTTGTCTGTGATCTCAATCTTGTGGTCCAATGAACATTTTAAGTATTTGTGATTAGTTTAGTTTCTCAATAACTTTTAGCGATAGGTCAATGATTTATGGTATATAGGCTGATTTTGGGTTGTACATGACAGTTTGTCATATAGTTTTTGTCTATGACCTTAATTTTATGGTCTAGTGATTATGTTAAGTTCTTTCTGATTAGATCAGTTTCTCAGTTGCTATTTATGGTACATCAATGATATTTTGTATGTTGATTGTTCTCAAGAAGTACATGTTGTTCTGTTATGTTTTTTGTGTGTGACCCAAATTTGATGGTGCAATAAGATCCTTGCATCTGTAAGCGGTAGGACAATCATATCTGGTATGTGGATTTGTCTTGGGAAGTATATGACAGTCTGCCATATGACTTATGTCTGTGACCCCAATTTTATGGCCCAGTGATCATTTTAAGTTTCCCAGTAACTGTTTATTGTAGGTCAATAATATTTGGTATGCTGCTTGGTCTCGGGTAGTACATGACAGTCTACCAGATGACTTACGTCTGTGATCTGAATTTCACAGTCCATTGATCATGTTAAGTTTCCCAGTATCAATAAATGGTAGGTCAATAATATTCGGTATGTGGGTTTATCTTTAATGGAAAATGACAGCCTGATATTTGGCTTTAGCCCTTGATCTTATTTTCATGGTCTAGTGAACATGTTTGGTTTTTCAGTATCTATTAGTGGTAGGTCAATGATATTTGGCATTTTGGTTTTGGGTAATACATGATAGTCTGCTATATTGCTTTTATCAGTTACCATAATTTCAAAGTCTAGCAACAAGTTCAGATTTTCTGATTTCAGTTTGAGTTTTCAAATCAATTTAGCTACCAAGCATGGACGGGCGAGACATTAATTAGGGTCCACACTTGTTGAAATTTAATGCATTATATTACAGTTATATGTAATGCTAAATTTGGAGTATTACATATTATAGGATTACTATAGGAATAAAAGTCATTTTGGAGGAGTGTATCGATATGTAAATGTGATTGACTCGCTCACAACCTGAATAAAGTCCAAATTTGGACTTTATTTAAAGTTAATGATTAAAAGGCCACGTTTACACATCCATAAACTCCTCCAAAATTTACTTTTATTTCTTATAATTCCAATCCTTTGAACTTTAAACAATGTTGTCACTGATTCTGATGCACAAGATACTGCACTATTTTACCTCGGAGCGTATTGATGGGCAAGAGGGAATATCGAGAAATATCGTCTTTGTTGTTCATTACGTTGGCCAATGAATTTGGACATTGCAATAACGATCAGAGTTATTTTGTAACAATGTAATGCATTATATGGCATTGCAATTGCAAATTAGCATTACTCCATGACGAAGACCTCCATTACATGGTGAACAACACTGCAAGCATTGTTCCATTGCTTAGTTTTACCATGTATATGTAGAGGTTTTGTCTTGTGTACATTTACTTTATATACTTTTTACCTCAGTTTATTAAAGACTGGACTTTGTCTCGCCTGTAATTAGGAGTCTAGAAAAAATATTTCCTATGCAAGAAATGTATGCTGTGTATTTCAGTTATATTGCTTACTTGTTTGAGAGAATTTCTCATATGGATACACTATAAATCAAATTTGGGCATTTTATTTATTTATATTCTTTTTTTTGTAATTTCAAAAGGTTATTTTGACCACCTGTTTATATTTCCCTATATATATTTCACTTTCTTTTATGCCGAGTTTTTTTTGTAATTTACTGGACGAGTGCCCTGTGGTGGTTTATTTGTTGTTATTGTCCTCTATTAGTCTTTTTATTAGACAAAGAATGACAGCAAATTGTAAGAACACTTTGCTGATTTACGATCTAGTATTAATGACTAGTAAATGCGCATGAAAATGTGTTAATTTCCTCAAATAAAGTGGTTTTAAGACAGAAATTAGGAATCCAGCAAGAAAGCAACGGCAGTAGAATACCGAAGGAACAAAGGAGTGATATTTACAAAAATCGAAGTCCAAAGACACGGCCAAAGCGAGAACACAGAAAACAATGACGTTAGACAGATACAAAGCACAGAAACAGAAATTACAACAATCAACTCACAGTATGAACTCCAGTGAAACTGAGAGTGACATCAGGTGCTCCGGAAGGGTAAGCATGTCCTGCTCTGTTAACAGCACCCGTCACACTGTGAGTGATTCAATCCAGGAAAATGTCAAAGTCGGTAGTCAAATCCGGGAAGACGTGAATCTAGCTGAAAATGTCCACTTTCATTTGGGATACTGACACGTCATATCTTTTAATGATGTTATGGTGACTGCCATAGAATTTCTTGAGGGATGAAATTAACATAGGTTGAACAAATATCTGATTAAGCAGCTTTTGGGACAGTGTTTTTGCTCTGTTCAAAAAATCACTGTACATACTACACGCTCGACAGTAACGAATCAACTGTGAAATGTACACCATAGGCTGGAGAGGTAGGTATATTGCTGCTAAGAAAGGGAAAGTTCACAATTGGGAAATTAAAACCATCACGCTGGTTATATAGCTTAGATTTCAAACGTCCATCTTCGTCAATATACAATAAAAGATCTAGATACGAGGGAGGGTAGGAGGGGGTCTCATCCCGCACTCCCGTTGAAATAAATGGTGAATCCCGATTTCCCGGCAAAATAATTGATCAATCCTGTTTTCCCGCTTAAAAAATGATGTAACTGGACATTTTATCTAAAATACATGAAGAACTTCTACAAAAGCAACACCCTATCATCATAAAAGGAAAAAAATGTCATTATAATATCTTATCATATGTTTAGTAATAAATACAGACGTTTTGAATATGTGATACAGTGCATGACTTTCATTCCGTATTCACACTATGACGTCATACCCTTTATCGCATGGCTAGCCCTGTATCATACCTTTTTTTCCAAAAAATTTTTTTCTTCAATTTCGACTTACTCATTAAATAAATTGAGGTAAAAAAAATTGGGGGGTTGAAAAATTGGGGGGGTCAAAAAAATTTGGGGNATTCTTTGGATCGCAAGACTCCAACGAAGTTCTGTTTCTTCTTGTGGTTCCCCTCTTATTTCTTTAATAAGATATTTTCTCAGAATAATAGGATTCTCGGCTTCTAGCCATTTAGAGTAAATGCTAGCTTGGTTTTCGCAATTTAATGCGTTCCAATAATTTTGCTTTCGGGAGTTCAAAAGTTTATTCCATATTTTAAGAATTTGCTTTTTCTTCCGATAAGCTTCTTTTTCGATTGAGACTTCATTGATTTCGAACCACATTTGTTGGGGTGAATTTTGATCAGAAGACTTACTTGATTGGCGGAATGTTTCCATTTCTACTCCAACTCGTTTTATTTCGTCTACTATCCGTTTATTCACATTTCGTAGATCCACAGAACTATGATAAGATTCTTGTAATATTCCAATAATCTGTTCTATTTTGGTATTGAACATTGTCATTTTTCCTGAAATCTCCCCTAGGATTTTTTCAATATTTGAAGTGTCCTTCTTTGGCGGCATTATGCACTTGTACACACAATATATAGATTAAATGTCACAAAATCGTGTTGTACAGAAAAATATAATATATAATTAAAGTTTGCAAATGACTCCAATTCGAAAAACACTAACTTAAAATCTGTGTAGTCACTAACGTTTTCAGGCCTGTTGGCAATCTTCAGGTGACAGACTAATAACGTCGCCCTTGGTATTTCTTGACGTTACAATGTATAGAAGGGGAGGTAATGTTATTAAAATCATAAATGTCAACAGTATAAATTAATAAATCAAACTAAACGTGTCCGTTGAGTTTTGGTTTTAAAGTTCTTATAAAATACTTTTCTTTTACAAGTCTGGCTTCTGTATCAAAACTTTTCATTTTATAAAATGGAAATACACGAACTCGCCACGGCCACATATATCTAAATGTTCACTAAGGTTCATATTCCTTACACTTGGATCCCGGATTTGTTGTCTATGTATTCTTGTACGTTCACATATGGAGTTTCCGGTTTGTCCAATGTACCACTCTCCACAACCGCTACAAGTAATGCAGTAGATTAGGTTTTCAGACTTACAATTCAAATTTTCATTCGGAAAAATATTTTTTTCCATTTGAAAATGTAAGTTTATTTCCCTCTCTTATAAATGCACAAAGACCACAACGGGGATCGTTACATTTAGATACTACATGTTGTTCTTTGTGGAATTGAAACTTTGCTCTAGTGAGAATTTTCTTTAAATTTCGTGGCTGCCGTTTACTTTTCAGAAAATTTTCTTCTGGAAAAAGTTGTTTCAGATTTTCACTTTGGTAAAGGATAGGTAGATTAGCTTTGATAACGTTAAAGATATTCGGATTACACGGATTGTGTGTACTTACAAACGGTAAACTGTCTTCATTAGTTTCTCGTTGTATAATTTTCCGTAATTCATTTAACGGTATGTTCTTTGCCTTCTCTATTCCATTATCAATTAAATCATCCGGGTAGTTCTGTTTTTTCAAGTATCTTTTCAACTCATTTAAACGTGTTACTTTTTTGTTCTCGTCACTCACAATCGCGCAAATGCGTCTCGCGAGGCAGAACGGGATGTTCCGTTTAGTGTGAGACGGATGACATGAATAAAAATCCAAGTACTGATGGGTGTACGTGTTTTTGTAATAAATATCTGTTGACAAGGTTGTTCCGGTTTTGATAATAAGAACGTCTAGAAATGGTAATTCTTCATTGCTGGTTTCCATAGTAAATTTTATGGATTGATGTAGACTGTTTATCAAATCTTGAAATTTTTCTAAGTCATATTGACTCTTTCTCCATATAATAAAACAATCATCCAGAAAACGTTTCCATTCTCTCTGGATGCATTCTCTGAAATTATTATCAAAATGGGTTTCAATTAAACAGTACATCCTATCTTCCAAGTAGGCCATTACTAGAGTAGCGTAAGTGGGGGCAACTTTTGTCCCCATAGCTGTTCCGGAAATTTGTAAATAGTTAGTTCCATCAAAAGAAAAGGTATTCTAAGACGATTTTGATCCCGTCTAAAATAAATTGTTTAGTAAAGCGTGGATCAATAATCTGTCCGTGCTTCTCTAGCCAAAATTCGATTGCACTTAGCCCTAGTTGATGTGGGATGTTCGTATATAAACTTGTTACGTCAAAACTGACGAGTAATACATCTGAATCAACAATAGATGGTAAGTGGTTTAAAAAATCGAAGCTATCACGGATGTAACTAGGAACGAATTGACAGAGTGGCTTTAGTATGATGTCTAGGAAATTGCTTAATCGGTGCGTTGGACATTGTGGTCCTGCTACAATTGGTCTGAATTTCAGATCTTTTGGTGACCTTAATTGGATATATGAACTATTTTGTTGATTTATTGCATTCTGTATTTCCAGGCTTTTGTGGATTTTAGGTAATCCGTAAAAATTACTTGTACGTACCTCGAAGTTAGTTAAAAAATCGTCTTCTTTGTCGGTTGTACAATTCGGAAATTTCGAAATCAATGCACGAATAACACGTAAAGTTTTTTGTCCATATTTCCAGTTAGCTGTTTATAGTATTGATTATCATGAAGCATATCCTGCATTTTGTCTCTGTAATAAATTTTATCCATAAGAACTATTGCGCCTCCTTTATCCGCTTCCTTTATGACGATCGTTTCATCATTCTGAAGTCGTTTTAAAGCACTTTTTAATGACCTAGAGAGGTTTTGTTTACATTGGTTTCGGCTTTTCGGTATCAACGGAAATTTTGACAAAGAATCAATGTAATTATCCAACTGTTTATTTTCCCCCTTTTTAGGTTGAAACTTGGATTTATTTTTAACAAGTG
>MJUU01068971.1:98671-115164 GCA_002080025.1 Modiolus philippinarum
AATTAAGTAAGGATATGTCAGTCTTAATTCTTTGGATCGCAAGACTCCAACGAAGTTCTGTTTCTTCTTGTGGTTCCCCTCTTATTTCTTTAATGAGATATTTTCTCAGAATAATAGGATTTTCGGCTTCTAGCCATTTAGAGTAAATGCTAGCTTGGTTTTCGCAATTTAATGCGTTCAAATAATTTTGCTTTCGGGAGTTCAAAAGTTTATTCCATATTTTAAGAATTTGCTTTTTCTTCCGATAAGCTTCTTTTTCGATTGAGACTTCATTGATTTCGAACCACATTTGTTGGGGTGAATTTTGATCAGAAGACTTACTTGATTGGCGGAATGTTTCCATTTCTACTCCAACTCGTTTTATTTGTCTACTATCCGTTTATTCACATTTGGTAGATCCACAGAACTATGATAAGATTCTTGTAATATTCCAATAATCTGTTCTATTTTGGTATTGAACATTGTCATTTTTTCCTGAAATCTCCCCAGGGATTTTTTCAATATTTGAAGTGTCCTTCTTTGGCGGCATTATGCACTTGTACACACAATATATAGATTAAATGTCACAAAAATCGTGTTGTACAGAAAAATATAATATAAAATTAAAGTTTGCAAATGACTCCAATTCGAAAAACACTAATTTAAAATCTGTGTAGTCACTAACGTTTTCATGCCTGTTGGCAATCTTCAGGTGACAGACTAATAACGTCGCCCTTGACGACGTTGGTATTAGCAACGTTTCTTGACGTTACAATGTATGGAAGGGGAGGTAATGTTATAAAAATCATAAATGTCAACAGTATAAATTAATAAATCAAACTAAACGTGTCCGTTGAGTTTTGGTTTTTCGAATTGGAGTCATTTGCAAACTTTAATTTTATATTATATTTTTCTGTACAACACGATTTTATATAAACACTTGAAATTTATAGGGGACAGAAACATGGCATTCGAACATGTGCTTCTTCAGCGAAGAATATTGACTTACAAAATTGTAAGGGATGGAATAAAGTACGATTTAAAGTCTCCTTTTTAGACACATGGAGTAAAATAAGATCCTATATTTAAAAGATAAAGACAAACTCAGTACATATTTCAAATTTAAATCTACAGTATAATAATAGAAGGTTTGGCTAAGTTTAGATTAAGTAACTATACCTTGAGAATTGAAACTGGTCGACATAAAAGAGAAATGAACAATCTGCGTAAAATTGAATCCATATCCAGAGGTGAAAGGCCCTGTCAGTATTGTAATCATAGCACTATTGAAGATGAGGTACATTTTACTTTAGAATGCCCTCTGTATGAAATACATTTATGTCGTAATATTGTTTTACAAGATTTTATTATTAAATATCGAAGTTTAAATACATTTAAGGTAGATGGACACTGATACACGGCACATTCAACACGAATTGGATTTGGCATTGCCTTGATTTTCAAGCCGGAATATTCCTCTACATCTATTGGCCTTTTTATTGTGACTTCATAATAGATTGAAATACACTTTCCTGTGAATTAGCTCCCCTTTACCGTAAATATTGTCTGTTTTGTTTATTTTGTCTATTTAAAATATCTCTCTTGATCAAACGGTGACACATAGATTTTTTCAGCTTAACATATAGCTTAAGTGTATAATCTCTGAAATTTCAAAAAATGGAAAACATCTGTCTGATAGTTTTCATATGAAGGCTAAATAAATAGCATGTTCTCACAGATCCCTATATATTCTTTGTAAATATTGTTGAAAAATACTCAATGTGACCTGATTTTCAAAGTCTGATAACAGGAAAAGATGATCGGTGACATATTTCATTTTTATTTTATTTTTGGGACAAATGGACTAATACCCACAAAATATCTTAGGCCAGAGTTTTTTTATTAGTTGGTTTATGGGACCGCCGACCCTAATTTTGCTGTTTTCAAAATAAAAATAAAATTTCAAAAAGGTCTTTAATTTTAAGTTTTTCCGTCCGACTCCGACCCAAAACGATTCCAAAAAATAAATTTTTCATCTGTAACATAAAGATAATACTCATTTTGGCACAGAGAAGATGACAAAATACAAAACGATCTCTTCAAATCTGATCGGAATTTGATGCACTCAGACCAGAAATGTAGACCGGAAGTTTCCTTTTAGACTGGTTCCCTGCCGTCTAGCGCCCAGGTTACAGAATCAGTCTATTACTTTTTCATCGGGCGAAGTTGCTTGACATTTTTACTGTCAAAATACAAATTTATATCTTTATAACTGACTCTTTTATGAGCAGAGAAAAAGGTCGGATAACAGAGTAACAATTTCGTGTCAATGACCGTTTCTGCTAAGTTGAAACCATACTGGATGAACTGCGGTCACCTGTGCTCTGTGACGGATACATGATAAAAACGTCGAGCGATGGACTGCTTTAAAAGATTTACAACAAAATTGGGTGTTGTTTCAAAACATCATTCTTGTAATATTGGAAAAAAGTCCGGAAAACTGGTGTAACAGACTGACGGACTGATAGACTGACGGAATTCAAACCTAAAGTCTCCTTCGGCGAAACCGGTAGGGGACTTACAATAATAAGAAACATAGCAAAAACAATGAAGTTTGGGAGACTTAATTAGAAGCACAGCAAAAACCAATAATTCTACACAAACGTCGTTTTGAGAATTAATAAGAAACGCAACAAAAACAGTAAGTCTCCAAACTTGTTTGGATGCAAACACAAGACGTCTTCAAAATGAATTCCTATTTTAGAATTCAAAGGCTTTAGATAAGATCCAAAGATTCTAGAGCACCTCCTTTTCAAATTTCATTCAATTTTGAGCACTTTTGATTTTCTTGCTTTTTTGTTTTTATGGTAAAGAATGTCATTATGAAGGCCTGACCAGAGACCAAAAGCAAATTCTACAAATGTTTGGCAGTGATCCTGTAAAATTAAGGGCGCTTTTATTTTCTAGCCTTCTTACTATTTCCACAGCTACGGTAGTAATTTCTAAGTCTTGGAAACCAGCGCACATTGATTTTTCAGCCTTTTTTTATGATTTCTTCGGCAACTGTCACCATTTTGGAAATTCCAAATCTTGAATAAACTTTCTTGGAGAGGGTCCATCTTCCTGTGATGTTTTGCTATGACTAGTGCCCGAGAAACTTTGGTCAAATTTTAAGAGGAAAATTGTAGAAAAAGAATAATAACTAGATTTACAATTGCAAGCAAGATCTGATGTCGCCCCTTGCAGCCCATTTGATGAATCAATCATGTTTACAGCATCAAAGACTACCTTCAATTGTCGTTGAATTTGGACAAAGTTGGAATTTTATCGTATCTTTTGAAAATGGCATTAGTTCGGAATTTTTTTTCGGTGCCTGCAATTCTTCCTGACGTGATCTTGCTTCCTCTCAGGTTTCATTTGCATATATGAAATAATTTTCTAAAAAGAGTCTGGACAAGAATCTTTGGAAGAACAATACTAGCTTTATAAGGATGCTGAGACAAAAGTCCCCAAAACGAATTCAGAAACAGGGTTACAAATCACTTTCACACAACTTATACAGGTTCTGTTCAATTCTGAGCACTTTGAATTTTTCCTGAAATGTTTTTCTGTTCCAATTGCAACGTTACTCTTTTGAAGTCTTGGAGACCTGAAACCAAAATCCAACATCTAAGGTAACATGCGTAACCCCTCTATAGAGTTTCACTAATTCTAAACAATTCATTTTTCATTCTTTTTTGTCGTTCGATGGCAACGGGTTTCAGGATGCTGATACATAAGTCTCCCAAACGTACCCCAAATCAGAATTCAGGGTTAAAAATCTCTTTTTCACATGATAAGCAAACTCTCTGTTGAGTTTTATTTAATTCTTTGCACTTTCAATTTTCCGCTTTTTTTCCGTTTCCATAGAAACAGACGCCATTTTGAAGGCACGAAACAAATCCCTACATATAAGGTTAGCTTTCTGTAAAGTTTAATCTAATTCTTAGCATATTTTGTTTTTCCCGCTTTTTCCCCTTTCCATGCTAACTGGCGCCACTTTGACAATTCCAAAACCTTATTGCACATCTTGGGATGGGATACATCTTCCTATAAAGTTTGGTCAGGATCAGATCGGTAGTCTCTGAGAAAATACGTCGACTAAATGTTGGCAGAAGGACTAGGAGCAAAATAAGAATAAGAGAAAAAACAAGAAGTCTCCATAACTTCGTTTGGAAGTCCTAATAAGAATTGGGTTAAAACAATAAATCTCCATACACTTCTTTTTGGAGACTAAATAACTAGTATTAATTGCGTTTGGATGCAAACACAAAAAGTCTCCAAAACGAACTTCCATATCAGAAATCAAACGCTGAAGATGAGATCGGCACATATCACTAAAGATTCATGTCAAATTTCATCCAATTTGACCAAGGTTGATTTCCCGGCCTTTTTGTAAATTACCATGGCATCAGTTTTGAAGACAAGAAACCAATTCTAAGAATGGAAGACAACCTTCCTGTTAAATTTCATTCGATTCTAAGAACCGTGATTTTCCCGCCTTTTTGTCCGTTTCCATGGCAACGGTCGCCATTTTGAACACTCCAAGACTTTAATGCATATTACGGGATGAGGTTCCACCTTCTTGTGAAGTTTTGTCAAGATTGGATCACTAATGTCTGACGGAAATGAGGCGGAAAACGGAAGAAAAAAATAATAACTATATTTGCAATTGAAAGCAATAGCTGATGTCGCCCCAGTTTGATAATTCCATTTTATTTGCAACGTCAAAATCTACCTAGAAATCGATTTTCTTTGAAATCTGTTAATGTTGAAATTATTGACGTAATTTGGCAGCCATCTCGAAAATGTCGGACATTTTGAATTTTTTATTGTCGCATTCCCATCTTCTTTTTGTGATCCAATTTTTTTGCCAAATATGAATGACATTTGTAAGGGCGTGTTTGAGATTTTATCCTTTAAATTGAAATGGGACACATTCAAAGTGTCGATGAAACTCAGCAGCGTAATAATTCTAATTATAATAGAGAAGCGGACAAAGAACAATTTGTCGTCCCGATTACGTCTTGGGCGACGTAAAAAGAAACACAACAAAAACAACAAGTCTCTTCAAACTTTGAGGCTTAATAAAGAAAAAAAAAACAAAACAATAACAATATGTCGCCCCGACCTCGTTTGGGGCGACATAACTAAGATAAAATGTGTTAAATTGCAAACACAAGAAATCTCTAAAACGTACTCAAATATCAGAAATCGAATGCTAAAGGTAAGATCTATACATTCTGTGCCAGGCCTCTATAAAACTTTATCCAATTCTTAGAACTTCGAACTTTACCGTCACTCTTGTTTCCATTGCGACAGTCGCCATTTTGATGTCTTCTTGATCAGAAACCAAATCTACACATGTTTTTCCTCATTTTTTGCGACTTTCCATATTGACGGCAGCCATTTTGAAAATTGCAAGACTTGAATGGACGTCTTTGGATGGGTTCCATTTTTCTGTTAATTTGGTTGAAGATAAGATCACTTGTGTCTGAGAAATTGGTTGCACAAAGATTGTGTGGAAAGTTATAACTAGGGTTCCTGTTTTTGAATACAAACACAAAGCCTCCAACAGATACAGGAGATATCTTTTTTTCGAGTTCAGCACAACGCATTAGTGCAATGTAATCCAATTCTGAGCGTTTTGAATTTATGCCTTTTTCCTTTTCCATTGCAACGGAACCATTTTGAAAATTTCAAGACCCAATTATCCTGTGAAGTTTCATAAAGATCGAACTAATATTCTTTAAGAACCTCCGAACAAGTTCAGTGAGATAGGAAATTGAAAAAAATATAATAAGAACAAGTTCAGTTGGAAAGAAGAGGGAATTATAACTAGAGGCTCACATTAGCCTGTATCGCTCACCTGGTGACTTATTTTATTCATTGTCACGAAGAGACCATCCATTCATAACTAAACTTGGTTCCAATTGGCTCAGTTAGTTCAGAGAAGAGGACATTTGAATGCATTTCCCATAGGGTCCCTATATTAAACTATGTTCCACGCTGGCGGCCATCTTGGTACGAATGTCAAAATCACAAACTTGGAAGGGGGACAAACCAAGGAATTTTGTGATCAAGATTGGTTCCAATTGGCTCAGTAGTTTCAGAGAAGATCTTTAAATAAATTTCCAATAGGATCCTTTGTTAAACTATGTCTGTGTTGACGACCATCTTGGATAACGTACAAACATAAAAAATCACAAACTATAATGGGGACCAGCCAAGGACAATTGTATCAAAGTTTGGTTCCTATTGGCTTATAATGGTTTCAGTAGAAAAGAACCTTGAATGTATTTCCCATAGGGTCCCTATGTTAAACTATGTTCCCCGCTGGCGGCCATCATGGATGAGGTACAACCACAAAAAAAATTTAAAGGGGACCACCGGAGGACTATTGTGACAAAATTTGGTCCTCATTGGTTCAGTGGTTCCATAAGAGAAGATCTTTGAATGCATTTCCCAAAGGGTCCTATGTTAAACTATGTTCCCTAGTTGTGGCCAATTTCGATGAGATGCTAATCTGCTGGACATATGTATAAATTGTAGTCCTGGAAAAGCTCAGCACTTTTGTAAATTACATTTCATCTCCATCTCAAACAGTTTTTTGAAATAAAAGTAAAAATGTTGAAAATTATGAAAATTCAAAGAAAAAGGGGCCATAACTCCTATATGGGTCGTCAGATTTTCTTCAAAATTGCAGGAAATGTGGATCTTACTATGCTGACCAATTTTGTAACTTATATTTTACCTCTATCTCATACCATTTTAAATATAAAAGACTAAAAGTAACCAAAAAAAAAAGAAAATTTTACAGAAAAGGGGCAATAACTCCAAGATAGGTTATCGGATATTCTTCAAAATTGCAGGGCGGGTAGATTTCGTCATACTGATCATTTTTACCCCGATGTCAGATTTTTGATATCTGTAATTCTTTTCGAGTAATTTGCAAAAAGCGTCAATTTACCCCTATGTTCTATTCTAGTAACAGCGGCCATGTTGTTTGGTCTACGGATTTAAAAATGACAATCTTGACAGAGCATACCCTGGTAATGATTCAAGTTTGGTTAGTATCGGCCCATTAGTTTCAGAGGAGAAAATCTTTGAATAAAAGTTAACGGACGGACGGACGACGGTCGCCGAGTGATGGCAAAAGCTCACATGGCCATTGGCCAGGTGAGCTAATGATGATGATGATGATGATGATAAGAAAAGGTAGTTCAACAGTACGTCTCCAAAAAAACGTATGGATAAACAACTAGTATAAACTGTGTTTAGGTACAAACACAAGAAGTCTCCAAAACAAATTTCCATATCAGAATCCAAAAGGCTTAAGAAGAAAGCAACACATTCTAAACAATCTACAATTTAAAGTTTCATTAAAATCTGAAATGAATTTTCCCGCTTTTTTTAATTTCTATTGCTACGGCCGCTATTTTGAAGACTTGGAGACCAGAAACTAATTCCACAAATGTTCGGCAAGCTTTCCGAAATATTTCATCGGATTCTGTGAACTTTAATTTGATTTTGCCGCCTTTAAACCATTTCCATTGCAAAGGTATGGAGACCAGGAGCAAATTTTATAGATCTTGGGCTAGAAACACTTTCTGCGCAAACAGTCCGCGCTTCCAACACTGAAGGCAATTTTTATGATCTGGGGATACAAAAAATGAACCCCTTCCCTGCCATAAAAATGCCAAACAGTTAAACAATCCTCGTCTT
The DNA here is from genome assembly GCA_002080025.1 of Modiolus philippinarum. NCBI lineage: Eukaryota > Metazoa > Mollusca > Bivalvia > Mytilida > Modiolidae > Modiolus > Modiolus philippinarum. The sequence goes on from MJUU01068971.1 coordinate 106,415, forward strand.
TCGATCTAGTTGTCATGCCTAATTTATCAGTTGTGATACAGTGTTGGAAATAAGAATCATTAAAGTCCATAGATTTTTGATTTTCGCCAAACAAAAAATTAAAAATGGAAATTTTCGGAATTTTATATATTTTCACAATTTCGACTTTCTGAGTTTTGGTTCGTTAAAAATCAGAATACATGTATATATCTAATAATTACAAATGTAATAATATTTTTTATTTGTTAGCTTCAGATTCTGTGACAAAAATTAAAGTTTCAGATTTATTTTAGGTTCAGAAATGTAAAAATTAGCAGTTCCCCCTCTTATGATTAAAAGAAATTCAAAATATCCAGGCTGTAATTGTTTAAAAAGTCACGTGTAATGCGAATTCTAGTATGTATTTCACCACAGCTGACATGCAGAGGACCATTTAAGCAGATTACAACTTTTAAGAGGTTTCGTTTCGGCCACTCTGTTCGAAACTGTATGCAAAATGGGGATTTTCCGTTTTTCAGAATTTCTGCTGTTTTGAGAGGTAAATACTTCATGAAATTGTTTTCACACTTGAAAATGTTTATTGAATATCGTTTCGTTTCATCGAAGCCATTAGAAAGTATATTTTTAACATTTATGACTAACTACAGCATCATAAAGTGCAAACATGTTACACCTTTAATATTCAACGCAGTTTATTTCATTTTATTCAGCTTGAAAAGCTTTAATATTGCATTAAATTATTTTTACAGGGACTCAGATATTTCACTAATAAAACCATGCACGTGGTTTATGGACAGTTAAATATGAAAATATCCATGAAAAACAGGAATTTTTGGAATTTTAGTTTTAAGGTTTTTATTATGTTCCCAATTAGAAAGCAAACAAATATCTCTGATAAGGTAAAAACAATCATTATCTTGTAATTTACAGTTTATATTTTATCATATAGAAATGTAATTTCATAGAAATTGTCTATTATTTGTTCCAAAAACATCTAGAACTGGTTTTATTGTGTAAAGAACAAGTTTCAATAAGTTGAAATAAGGCAATAGCACGCTCAAACTAACACACAAACTGTTAAAATTATATGTTTTTATTTATATAGCTACAAAAAATTTCCAATTGAGCTTTTCAATTTGTCATTATAAAAAGAAACAAAAAAATTTTGCTAACAGAAATATTGAAAAATCTGATTTTTCGGATTATAGAATTAAACATATACTTGCAGTTAGATGACAAAATAACACAAATTTTGAGTAATACAATTCACTTTTAAATGTTATGGGCGCAGTCATCTCTGTTTGATTTTAACATACTGGTTAGCAATTTTGACAAGTATAATTCGCTTTAAACTTGTAATGAAAAATTGGGAAAAAAATAGAAAAAAACAAGATTATTACGCGTAGCTATGTGTCCCCCGCCGCTGCAGTAGAGTGGGAGTGCAATGTGTTACAAGGTAAATGGAAATTTAGAGGTACTATTGTGTAAAATGCAATGTTCTCTAGGAATGACAATAGCTGTGTGTAAAAAAATCCTGTGTGTTTGAGGAGTTGCGTCCACAAAGTGGACCTGTCTTGCAGAATGCATTGAGTCGAAAAACCGAAAAACTCCCATAACTCCCCCAAAAAATTGTCGAATCAAAATGGCGTCATAATATGATCAAGTTCATATGATCATACAAAATTTCAGCAAAATGCATTCATTGATTTCTGAGAAGTTGCATCCACAAAGTGGGCCTAAAGTTTTCCTATGTTGTAGTTTGCATTTATTCGATGAAGTCCCATAACTCAGGAAATTTTTCGAATCAAAATTGCGGCATAATATAATCAACATCATAAGGTGGCAAACAACCAAAACTTCAGCAAAATCCCTCAACTGGATTTTGAGGAGATGTGTCCACAAAACCTTCCTATGTTGTAGTATGCATAAGTCGATAAAGTCCCATAACTCTCATAAAATTTGTCGAATCAAAATTTCATCATAATCCATTTAGTGGTTTTCGAGGAGTTGCGCCCAAAAAGTGTTCCTAAGCTGTAGCATGCAGTAAGTCGATAAAGTCCCATATCTTCTGTAAAATTTGTCAAATCGAAAAGGCGGCATGATAAGATCAACTACAGTTGGTGACAAACAATCACACAAAAATTCAGCAAAATCTGTGGTGAAAGTGGTGAAAGAAGAGAAAACGTGAAATACGGACGCACGTACACACGGACGCACGGACGCAGACCATTACTGTGTCCCTCCGTCGCGTTGCGGCGGTGGACAAAAATTACCATTCTGTATTCGTCTTGTAATTGAAATATCATGTAGCTGAATGTGGGTACATAAAAATACAACCAATTGTAATAAAATTTCTATCATATGACTAAAAAAACAACAACGGCAGTAGAATACCGAAGGAACAAGGGAAGCGATAACTACAAAAATCGAAGTCCAAAGACATGGCAAAAACGGTAACGGATAAAAACAAAGACAAAACAAGGACGTGAGACAGCTACAATGCACGGAAATAAAAAGATAACATTAAGAACTAAGGCACTCATAGTGTGAACTCCCATGAAAACCGGGAGTGACATCAGGTGCTCCGGAAGGGTAAGCATGTCCTGTCCCGCTAACGACACCCGTCACACTATCAGTGAGGCATATATTTTTGAAAGATCTGTTAGGTTGCGGATCGTTTAATGCCATTTTCTAACCCTTAGACAAAATCCAATTTTAATCCATCAGACATATTACTTCTCTAACCCTCAAACAGTACCATGGTAAGATTTTGAAAAGCTTTGGTAAATCTTTATAGTATTCAAACAATCACAAGGACAAATCGTTAGCACAAACATCACTGACGAAGACAAAAAAAAATGTACAGTATGATATACAAGACAACACGAAAAACTAAAGTACTGACAGTGTGAACTCCCATAAAAACCGGACGTGACATCAGGTGCTCCGGATGGGTAAGCATGTCCTGCTCCGCTAGCGGCATCCGTAGTAGGATGTTTCTGTTATTTGAATTATATTACAATCCCTAAATGTCATCTTCCATACAATTTTTGTTGAGGTGGGGGTGAAAAGATCCGTATCTAAAATATCGCTGATGCTATTTGTACATTTAAACAGTGTTGTTAAAAGGCTAATGTATAGTTGAGAACAATTAAATTGAAATTTTTCAGATAAAAACGCCATCTTTGAGAGATATAATAAATTTACAGTGATTTATTAAAAAAAATGAAAGATTAAAAATTCTCATTTTTCAGAAAATTTGGCACAAATTATAAATAAATTCCTTATTTAAACATTAAAACTACACATTTTTATATATTTCATCATTTTCTACATATGAAACAGGATCATGGACATCTTTTGTTGTTCATTCATATACAAAAACTTTTCGCCTTAGTTTTTAATGTCGTCTTTTTATTTCCGTGCTTGTAGCTGTCTTACGTCCTTGTTTTGTCTTTGTTTTTCTCTGTTGCCGTTTTTTGCCATGTCTTCGGATTTCGATTTTTGTAGTCTTCGCTTCCCTTGTTCCTTCGGTATTCTACTGCCGTTGTTTCGCAGTATTTGATTCTGATAGGGGGTACATTTCCGGTATTTTCAAACACACAAAACCTTTTTTACATTTAAACAGTGTTTTATTATAGCTAAAAGCAATTAAAGCACATATCGTCAGATATATGCTCCAAGTCTAAATGATTTATGGATTTAACAGTAAATATTCCAATTCTTCACCAATTTCAGGCTAAATACTCAGTTTTACTCTACAAACGTGTGTACAAATGGCAAATTATGATATTATTCATGCAGTATTGATATATATATATATATAGAGAGAGAGAGAGAGAGTAAAATTAGAGTGTTTTTGGCCATTCATATGCGACAGTCGTCAAAAACCTGAAATTTTAGCAATTATTTATTGGGTAGGGGTGAGATTTATTGATGGATGATGTTATATTACCCTAAAAATTGTCATTATTTGTGAAAGTTGTAAAGCAAATATAGTCACCGGACCGAAGATTTTGAAAAATCATTCGCTGTACTCAAAGGTATAACAGCAATATTTTTAGGTATTTGCATACAAAAATACTTATATTTTAACATTCTATCAGGTGATTTAACGATTTCCTGTGCAGGAAGATTCTATTGGCTGGTGAAGTGATAACGTCATTTTTTCACATTATTATCTAAGTCTCAATTAATTTGTCATTAAGGTCACCATAAAATGTTTATAACATTTGAAATGTAATAAAGAAATTTACATTTGATAATCTTATAAGCTAAAATTAAAGTTTCGACTTAAACAACCGATATAAATCGATATTTTGTCTCCGAAAGTGTTGTTTGAAGACCTTGAGGCATTGAAATATTTAGTAATTGAGTATATCTATATAAATACCCCATTATGCTAATTTTCATTTTGATTCGCATATATCCGTTTAAATTGATGTATTGGATTATACAAAAAATACAAAAATTCCACTTACAGCAACATATACAAAAATCAAGTCTTATCATAGCATCGAATAGTCTATTCCAGTTTCATATAGAATTGATAACTTATCAATGAAATGATAAACTTATCTTTGTGTAATCGTTTTCCTGTCGTTTCAACTTCTATCATTATGTTTAGAAGCCTTCCTATCGAGATAGAACAGCTTTTCGTCCTTGCGTCTGTAGTCCGTATGTGATTCAGGAGACTATGTTTGTTTGCTTTTCGTCACATTTAATTCGTTAACCATTTAAATCTGATTTTTTTCATTAAACAATTTTTTATCGGTATTAATTCTAAAAGTTACATCTGTGAATATATATTGTAATATTTATTTACGAAAAGAAAAATATGAAAGGATATGGAGTGAATGTACAAAAACGCACACGATACACAGAAAACACCAGTGTATCAAGAAAATGGATCTTATTCCTGTCTACATCTTGATGTCGCCTGAGGGTCTTCAACCAGAGGTGAACAATATTCACCCCCTCAAGCGAGATCAAGAATGCCCTGATAGTTTTGTTTTGAAATACCAGGGCAAATCGGTTGAAGCTGCTTCTAGATAAAATCAGAATAAGGTCTATGGTCAGCTACAATTTTGTAGTCTCCCTAAAGTTGCTTATAGTAAGTCCTACATAAAATAGGTAACCATGTCCGAATAGATGTCCGGGTAGGTCTTCAAGAAGGTTACGGATCGTATGGGAGTTGAATGCCATACATGAACGATCGGGCATTGTGTATGATTTGTCGTGAACAATAAAATGCTGTTCGAAATATATTTTTTACATTAATTTATTAATTGATTATATCTTTCATTTGTAATTTCTCAATGACAATGTAGTATGCAGTTTTAGCCGATGTAGCCCATTTTGCTAGGTTCTGTTTAACCTTGTTTTTTATTAAGTCGAAGCAACTCATTTTCTTACTTTTTTCATTGGTTTGTTGTTATTGTCAATTCTGTTCTGTTTTGTTCTCATCTGATTATTTGTTTCCGTGGTGTTTTATGCTTTGGTTTGCATATACTAAAAACAAAACTTTTCGAAGAAATGGATTCCTCAGACAGATTAGGGATTAAAAGTAAACTCTTGCAACCTTCGACAAAGAAGCGACGTGTTGTATCAAAATGTGGATTCTGTTGCATCAACTGATATGCCCGTCGAGGAGGTACAATCGTTAGTACAAAGCAGGGCATATCTACTGTACTACAATTAGCTAATGACAGAATCGACAGAGTTCAAGATGATTCATTAGAAAAAGAACTGAGAAGTAGCATTGAAAAACGAAATGTACCTTAAGCAGAACTTCAATGTCACAATGTATGCTACAAAATTTTTCCAAGCAATTGAAAATGGTCAAATCAAAATGTCCGAGCATTATATCGTCATCGGACTCGCTTGGACAAAAGCCAAACATATCTGATGGACCTTCTCTTCGATCTTCTGCTGCAAAATTTGACTGGAAGTCTATGTCTTTTTTCAGTACCATTTCCGGCATTGTGGTTAGAAAGAGAGATCCCAAAAGTAAAGCTACAAACCAGTTGCATTGAAAAACGTATGTGCAAATGCTGAATGATGCGGCAATTGGGTCCTTATCAGATGGATCTGATTTGGTTGCTGTTGGTGCTCAGTACCACAGCAAATGTCACCAAGCATATGTATCCGAGAGGAACATACAATCGAACTCTAATGATAATATCTACAAAGTCAATCTATATTAAGAAGCATTTTACAAATTAGATTCTGAAATTGATGAACCAATATTCCACGAAGGCGCGGTGTTTGAGCTTCAAAAGTTTCTTGATAAATATATTTTCATTAAGTCCAGTATATTCATCTCATCGACAAAACGAAAAACAAAAAAGTCATTATATGGATAGAATCATATTCAAAGCATAGACAAGTAGTAGACATAGCGTCATATGCATGGCAAATACAGCAATTGAGGCGCTTATGTCCACTGTCGTATTCCAAGCACAGGGTTGCTAATCGCATTAATGTCAAAATCCGTGTTCTTTTTGAGGCCACGGCTATTTTTAGATATCAAAGTTACCCCTTGCATAGATTTGTCTAGCAGTGATAGTAAAGAAGGGGATACACGAATGATATTTGATGCCTCAGTTGCTGCATCATCTGGATAACGCATTATTGCTCATTCTCCTGACACTGATGTTCTCGTTCTCCCTTTTCACTTTTGGTTTGATATTGGTGTTTAGATTTTGTTGCATTTGTCTAAAGGTGGGCGCAGTTACGCGCCAATAAAAGTTGCAGGTACGCTTGATCTGAACTTGTGTAAAGCTCTGCTTGCCTCAAATGCTATTACTGGTTGCGATTCAACAAGTTGCCTTGTAAAACAAGGAAATGTCAGACATTTGAAACTGTTCAAATCAAATTTATCGACATTTTCTTCTCTTGTCGAGCTGTGTACAATTCCCTTGGATGAGATCACAGATATGAGATCACAGATAATTTGGAACAGTATGTCCTGTGAATTTACAATGGATCTCGAACAATTGCAAGTTGAAACCAAATGTGGTATGAACTATTTGCAAAAATGGGTCATAGAGTGAGTTTCTACCCCAACCCAGAATGCTCTTTTGCAGCACTTTAAACAAGAAGAATGCCTAACTTTAATTTGGCAGTCTTTGTTGCAGCAAAACCCTGTAATATCATATCCAGATGGTTGAGAGTGGAAAAAAGTGATGATGGATTACTCTACTTATGATGCTTGAAGCAAGCCTTAACAAATCACGAAAATGGTCAGGCCTGGTTTCAAATGCTTAAAGTATACACTCCGGTGTTCTGTAAAGTAGCTGAATTACGTTGTACTGAAGCTTGTTCGTGTGAAGGTGGCGAGAATTGTGACAAGATTTACGAGAACAGCGATATAAGTGGTAACAGTTTTTCTTCTGATGAAGAATCAGCCAATGAAAATGATCCAAACTAGTATGGTTAATGTTTCACAGTGACGAGTTGTTGTATTTGTAAATATTGATTAATTACGATCCTATGGTCATTTTGTACCTATATACATAGTTTTCCGTAATTTTGTAATTAATTTTATGTTTTTATCAATATTTTTATGGAATTGTGCAATATATATGCATGCAGACTATATCTTTATTTTAAAAATATTAATACATAATCTATTAACTCCCTTCTGGACTGTAACCCTGACATGGTGCGGGAGCTTAAGATTCCCTTTTCCCATATAGACTGATTCGGATTGAATTTAACATTCAGAAGATATAATCATGCCAGAGATGTCATGCATTAAAGGACATGCCTTTTTTACCATGTACACAGTTCTGTTTGGTTTTGCATCTTGTGTTTGATTTTACATATTTAAATCATGTTTTAGTTTGTTTAATGTTTGTTTTGTATAATTTGGCAATACAGTCGCTTTTATTAACTTACATTGCACTAAAAAGTTGAAAACAACACCAGCTTCATGATATTGACCGGTCCCAATTTTCTGATAATGACCGGTAGCTTTAAAAGTGCTTTATGAATTGAATTCACAACACTCTTAAACTGAAGAGTTTACTGTGACTATAATAAAATTGAAATTACCATAACAAAACCTTTCAATAGTTATCTAATTTTTAGCTCACCTGGCTAAAGCCAGGGTGAGCTTTTGCCATCACTTGGCGTCCGTCGTCCGTCGTCCGTCCGTCCGTCCGTCCGTCCGTCGTAAACTTTTCTTCAAAAATCTTCTCCTCTGAAACTACTGGGCCAAATGAAACCAAACTTGGCCTGGATCATCACCAGGGTATGTAGTTTAAAAAATGTGTTCGGTTAGTCCGAGGACCAAACAACATGGCCGCTGTTACTAAAAATAGAACGTAGGGGTAGATTGCTGTTTTTGGCAAATAACTCAAAAACCGTAGCAGATATCAAAAATCTGACAAAGGGTAAAAATGATCAGAATGACAAGATCTACCCGCCGTGCAATTTTGAAGAAAATCCGATGACCCATGTTGGAGTTATTGCCCCTTTTCCATAAAATTTTCAAAATTTTAATATTTTTAATTTTTTATTAGGAAAACTATAACAGATAGAAGCCAACTTGAAATTGCAAAAATGTTCAGCATACCAAGATCTATCCCTCTGAAAATTTTGAAGCAAATCTGAATACCCATGTTGAAGTTATTGCCCTTTATTGTCAAATTTTTGCTCTTTTATACATTGTTCGTCTACAATTTCAAAAATCTTCTCCTCTCAAACTGCTGGGCCAATTGTAACCAAACTTGGCCTGAATCATCACCAGGGTATACAGTTTCAAA
>MJUU01068971.1:120816-172156 GCA_002080025.1 Modiolus philippinarum
ATAAAGATCAAAGAACAAAGCAACAACACCGAAAATCCCGCTGTGCCAGATCCGAAGGATACACACTCTGTGACCTGATTATAGACAACATAGTAAACAAAGTGAATGACACAAATAAAATAACAGTTGATATTTCGAGACCTGTCCGTCTCTTCTTCAAAACACAATAAAAAAGTAAAAAAATACAATCAAACAAAAGCTAAAAACAAAGACTAAACTACAAATGTTTATACAAAGTGTCGAGAGCTACATGTTGGATGCTGTTGTTTACAGATGTAACATGAGAAGGGGAAAAATTTTTGTCAGTGTGCGTACATAGATTTTATGAACAATACTGTTACAAAATTTTGTTTAACGCTCAACGAGCAAAACTTCATCCATGTCAGGACATAAGTAAGTCAATCAGTTCAAAAAAAGGGGAAAAATGGGTAGGGGCAGGATTTTTAGTAAAATTATATTTTAAATTTTTATATTTAAACTGGATTTTAGCTTTTCTATCCAGAACTTTTCTTTAGCATGCCTCTGTGTGTCTGTCCACGATCGATTTTGGTCAATTGGTACCACTTGCATATGTTTCCAGTCATGATCGGGGGAACTGAAATGTAATGCAGTGGCCTGTGATCTTTCTTTTTTCCGAATGTGGTCACGGTGCAAGTTGATACGAATGTTGAGTGAATTTTTCGCTTCACCGACTTACTGTTGTTGGCAAAGGGAGCAAGTGATGAGATAGATGACATTATCTGACTTGCAGGATAAATTGGTAAATATTTTGTATGTGTCTCGGGTTGATGTGCCATTAAAGGTTTTGGTAGAAGAACTAAACTTGCACAGAAGACAACGTTTGTCGGGACATGTTTTAAATTGTCCATTTTCAGGTGATGGTAGTTTGGCTCTAACGATATTCAGATTCTCGTTAGAGCCAAACTACCATCACCTGAAAATGGACAATTTAAAACATGTCCCGACAAACGTTGTCTTCTGTGCAAGTTTAGTTCTTCTACCAAAACCTTTAATGGCACATCAACCCGAGACACATACAAAATATTTACCAATTTATCCTGCAAGTCAGATAATGTCATCTATCTCATCACTTGCTCCCTTTGCCAACAACAGTAAGTCGGTGAAGCGAAAAATTCACTCAACATTCGTATCAACTTGCACCGTGACCACATTCGGAAAAAAGAAAGATCACAGGCCACTGCATTACATTTCAGTTCCCCCGATCATGACTGGAAACATATGCAAGTGGTACCAATTGACCAAAATCGATCGTGGACAGACACACAGAGGCATGCTAAAGAAAAGTTCTGGATAGAAAAGCTAAAATCCAGTTTAAATATAAAAATTTAAAATATAATTTTACTAAAAATCCTGCCCCTACCCATTTTTCCCCTTTTTTTGAACTGATTGACTTACTTATGTCCTGACATGGATGAAGTTTTGCTCGTTGAGCGTTAAACAAAATTTTGTAACAGTATTGTTCATAAAATCTATGTACGCACACTGACAAAAATTTTTCCCCTTCTCATGTTACATCTGTAAACAACAGCATCCAACATGTAGCTCTCGACACTTTGTATAAACATTTGTAGTTTAGTCTTTGTTTTTAGCTTTTGTTTGATTGTATTTTTTTACTTTTTTATTGTGTTTTGAAGAAGAGACGGACAGGTCTCGAAATATCAACTGTTATTTTATTTGTGTCATTCACTTTGTTTACTATGTTGTCTATAATCAGGTCACAGAGTGTGTATCCTTCGGATCTGGCACAGCGGGATTTTCGGTGTTGTTGCTTTGTTCTTTGATCTTTATATATATATATATATATATATTAAATTCCATTGTACTTAAGACAATTCAAAATGGTGATATAAGTAGCTTCTACAATACAAGCATTAATATATCCACTTAGACGACGACCATTTGATTTCCGGGAAGGGGGTTGGCTTAGGCAGTTTTGCTAGTTTCCATGAAAGTCTGGAACAAATCATTTATTTTTGTTAAATGTCACATCAAATAATTTATTTGTATTTAAAATGAAAAATGTATATTTCAAATCAAAATTAAGTTTGTTTTTTTTTATGGCAAGGAGGGATAGAATTTTTTCTTCACTGGCACAAAGGTTTAATTATTTATTCCAAAAATCGCCCGATCTCTTCCCCCCTCCCCTTGAAAATCAAAAAGACGTCCCTAACAAAAGTTTGAAACACTTGAATCCGAATAATTAATAAGTTTAATTGATCAGTCCTGTCGTAGCGAATAATTCTTGTGAAAATGTAGTAAAGACAAATTTCCCTTGGGACGTTTTAATCTTCAAATTGTAGATTACAATAGAGGGGATGCCGTGGATTCTTTAAAATTTATCCACAGTTAATTCAATAGAATGACTTCAATAGTTTCGTAACAGATATTCTAACGTGCAAGACATTAGGGAATCTCTCATCATTTGATCGCATCCTGTCTGAAATTAATCATCTATAAGTATGATCATATATACATTTTTTTCATACATACTTTATGGTCCATCACATTCATGTTACAGCCATTGTCAATGAGACTTTGAAGAAACTCTGGACTTTTGCCCATTTTTGCTGCATAATGCAGAGGCGTCCTTTTCTGAAATATATGAATTGTACAAAAGGAACATTTTCTGTAGCATAATCTGGCACAACAATTTCTTTTTACTGATCAATATCATCAATTTATATCAGTGTACTGAATCCCAATCCATTTTGAAAAAAAAATTTATATCAGTTGACATACTGTTTGAATATACCGTTCATTCGAACTATATCCAAGTTACATAGAAAAACAACGAACTAAATTTAAACGATCATTGTAAATTGAGGCCACAATTTCTATGGTAATACAAAGGTTTGCTCTGTCCCTTCGAGAACAATATTATTTGGTCTATAATGATTGTTATGAATGAAGATATTTCCAGTCAATAGCCCCTACCATTTTATATATTTAATCTCCTAATTTGAATTAATTTCAATCAACAATTGTAAATAGATATAGTAATCCAGATTTAAGATAATATGGTAATAACAATTCAAAATATAAATATTACTTTAAACAGTATCTGATCAACCTAAAATCAAAATAGCATAAAACATAATAAAAGCTTTCTAAATAAATAGGAATTTCATATAATCTGTTTCTTTATCAATTTATTGATTACCCATTCCAACCATGAGGCACATGAAACTGACGCCACAACAGTTTTGGATACCTACTTCAAAGTCCATCACATTAACCTTGCTTCCTTCCACAATCAAATATTCCAGAAGATATGGATTTTTGCTGCACTCTGCTGCATAATGTAGAGGGGTCTTCTTCTGTAGAAAAAAATAAGCATCTCATTAATTCAATTATAATTCGCAGGACTGTCTTTATCTTTGTCGATAGTTTCGATCTTATGGTGTTTTATTTTTAAGACGGTGTAAGTTATTGAAGTTTTCATTCAGCGTTAATGCCTACGAAAAGACTGAATTGAATAATAATAAATAATAACAATAAATAGTCTAACCTATAGTATATCATATGAGAATCTCTCATTGTTTTTGTTTTTGTTTTGTTTTGTTTTGTTTTTTTTTTGTAATGTTTGTTCTCTCAGGAAATGGCTGTCGTCGCTATCCGACATGGTCCAAACATATTTTATTTAAGGGTCAAACGTCATAGCCTCAAGAGATGTATTTTTAGTTTGCCGGGCTATAACTTGCTAATCTTTATCATAGTTTTCAGATATTTGGCAAATAAGCGTATCACAGCAAAGCTGAACATTTGGTACCATTTGACTTTCATATGACATTCACCTTTGACCTTGATGTCAAATTATTGTTTTTAAGTGGGGGCTTTTCCAATGCGCAAATAAACTGCACTGGAGTAGTCGTATTTAAACCGAGTTGAGAATGCATTAAAATGCGATCTATGCTGCTATACCTTTCATTTGATTTGACCTCACTGAAGGTGAAATAAGGCAATTTTTCTTTAAAATTTGAATTGAGTACAAGGAGGACTTAGAACAAGTTATTTGAAAAACGTTGTTTTATCTTTTTTATCTATTGTACACGGTGTTCGCAAATTATGACTCATGTAAGTCACTGACATTGAAGATTTATGTCAAGATTCTGTTTCCTCATAATATTTTTGGTGTGTGTGTGGGGGGGAGGCAAACATCTTAATGATTCTTACGTTTGACATTCACAAAAACACAAAATACAACATATGAATTATTGATCTCTTTCAAAGAGCTCAAGGTTATTTATAAAAATAGTTATCTTTTATTTATAACTTTTACAGTATGTGTCTTTATTACGTGCTGTTAAACCTCTACGCGATCTTCGCATTTATGTTAAAAAAAACTAGATTCTCTAAAAACAATATGTGTCTGGTTCATACTTGTCAACTTAGGAACTGCTGGTTATTCACTCGAACAAGGCTTCTTTTTGCGCAAAACACACAAGGTAATTCGTAAAGAGAAAACCGAAAACACATTGGTCCATTGGAAAAACTTAAGAACACGAAGTCAAAGGACATTAAATATGTGAATCAAATAGTGCTTTATCCCAAGTAATGACAGTTTCCATTTAAGAATAAAACATGCAAATGCTTGTCCAGGCCGGATCAAGACAATTTGAAACAACGGCAGTAGAATACCGAAGTAACAAGGGAAGTGAAGACCACAAAAATCGAAATCCAAAGACATGGCAAAAACGGCAACGGAGAAAAACAAAGACATAACAAGGACGCGAGACAGCAACATTGCACAGAAATAAAAAGACGACATGAAAAACTAAAGCACTCATAGTGTGAACTCCCATGAAAACCGGGAGTGACATCAGGTGCTCAAAGAGGGGAAGCATGTCATGCTCCGCTAGTTGCACCCGTCATACTATCAGTGAGTCAATCCAGGGTTGAGTCAAAACCGGTAAACAAATGAGGGATTCCAATTAGAAGTGGGAAGATATTTCGCCGAGCGGCACGAGGCTCGAAAAATTTTGGGAGTATTTCTTAGTAAAACATCAGGATATTCATTAAAATTACATTACTGTCCAAAAAAGAGGGGTTCAAAACCCTGGAGACTTCCCTTGGATCCGCCAATGATGTCAGTGTCGTAAACAAAACTAGAATTTCCCAAATTGTTATTGACAATCTTTGTAATAAGGAAGTACCTTTTTTTAAAACAGAAAACCACGATAAAAGCAAACACATAGAATTTACATAGGTTCTAAACTTTGAAGATGAGCACAAAAGCACAACAAGGCTCAATGGTATATATTGTTGGATTTCATTCTGTCAAAAATTTCACACTCAATAACTTATAGTGTAATATTTAGCAATTGAAAAATAAAATATGTTAAGCCTTTTGGATGTTTTATGATTCCAGAAAAATTCTCGGGTAATCAATTAAAGTGAGGCACATATTTTGTAAGGTGTAGCTGTTTTATCTTTGGAATGCTATGCCGTTTCCAGTTTTTGCTAAGCATTGAAGAACTGGAGCCCGACTTGACATAAGTACATTTCCGCATTTACATATGTAAACTATACGAACACACCCAATATACAAACACACACCCTTTAATTACGCCCTTTTTAAAAATGAGCAAAAAAGAACAGTAAAAACACGTATTACGTACTTTTTAGAATGGTAATAATGTCAAATATACATTAATCAAATAGAATTGTCGTTGAAATATCATTTAAAACAGACTGCCTTGTAAAGGGTAAATTAAAAAATTAAGACCAAATCGGTACAACAATAAAATATTTGCAAAACACAACTTCGGATCAAAAATTTGACGGGAAGAAATGATGCATTCCGGAAAAAAAATACGCCACAGTTACGTCAATCAATTAATATGAGAAAAAAAATAACAAATATGTAAAAGATTAAGAGTTAGGTGCTAAGAAACATCAATTGATGCTCAATTTTACCAAGTTTGTAAACGGCCGTCCTGGTCTTTGTTTGAACTAATAAGGGTGCATTGATGCATAATTAGGTACACTATTGCATGCTTTTTGTTCCTGTGGTATTGAGTTTCAAGAAGAAATTCGATAAAATTTCATTCAAAGTAATCCCTTGTGTATTTTGAAGAGCAGGGTAACGTCAAAAGCCGGAATTTTTTTTACGTCAAAGGGACCGCAATTTAACTCGACGACAGGCATTTTCTGACAGTTGAGATGTTGATAAATAATATTAAGCAATAAAATTCTATTGGGCTTTTGGGTAATTTAAACTCGTTAAATAAGAGGCTTTTTAAATGTCCGCCGCTCTGCTATAAGCATTTATGAAAGATTCATTTGCGTCGTTCTATGATACATACTTGACAGTCCGTTGCATTCATGTCACACCTTTTCTTGATGAGAATTGCAAGAAATTCTGGACTCTTGTCCATTTTTGCTCCATAATGCAGTGGTGTCCTTTTCTAAAATAAAATAAGTTATATTTAGCAGTATTAAGCATCTAAGTCATCAAGTTTTTCCTCAGAGTTTTTCCGTCATATTTTCTGGGTAATTTTCTCGAGGTAAGTGTTGTCAAAAAAGCACAATTTTAATTAACAAAAGTCTCGTGACTATGTTTTGAGAATCATTTTCATAATCAAAAGTCTCGTTACTATGTTTTGAGAATCATTTTCATAATCAAAAGTCTCGTGACTATGTTTTGAGAATCATTTTCATAATCAAAAGTCTCGTGACTATGTTTTGAGAAAGGCTGCTTTTAAACAGCTTTCTTATCGGCTTTCGAACTCAGTCCATTAATTCCAATAAAAAATGAAAAGATATTGAGTTAATGTACATGAGACAAAGTACGCACAAATACATGGTAAAACAAGCAAAGAAACAAACGCTTTTATTGTCGTTCGTCATGCTGAAGTCACCATGTGGCCTTCAACAATGAGCTTTGCTTGTACCTCATAGTTAAGACGGCCCATAGCAAGGTTTGAGTGGGATTCTTTACAAATTGTCGAACAACGTTACATCCATGTCTTTTCTGGTCATGGATGCGGGGTTGTCAACAAACATAAATTAAACTGGCAAAGTGATCTTACAATCACTGTCACCTGTTGCCCGAATAGTGTCTTATGCTAGTGAACGATTACAACAGATAGACAAACACAGGGCACTCATCAAGTCGATTGTAAGACAATTTCGCATTCAAAAATAGTGAGATGTGGGCAGAATAACATTTCGAAAATAAAAAATAATAAATTTCAAACTTTGAAGGTATGATAGTATATTCTTTTCTGGTCATTGATACGGGGTCGTCAGCAAGCATAAATTAGACTGCCAAAGTGATGTTACAATCACTGTCATCTGTTGCCCGACAAAAGCACTAGTGTCTTATGCTAGTGGACGATTACAACAGGGCACTCATCAAGTCGAAAAAATAGTGAGATGTGGACACTATAAACAGGTGGTCAGAATAACATTTTGAAAGTACAAATCTTTATTTTCTAATTCTTTTAACATTATAATACTAATCTTTATTTATATATTTTATCAATTTTGAACATTTTGAAAAAACAAATCTTTATTTTCTAATTCTTTGTGTTAATTGAATTAAAGTCATAAAACTGAATTTGAAATTTATTAAACTTTTATTTTGAAAATTTCATATACCTAAATATAAGAACGAACAACGAACTAAATAAAGAGTCAATCGAATAAAGATAATATTCCAATGCTCTCTGCCTTGTAGAAAGTCAATATTTAGTCTGTTATGATTTGGAACTAGTTAAGACATTTCCAGTTAACAGCACTTTTCAAATTTTTGTTACTAGAATGTCCTTAATTTGAAGTAATTGTAATCAACATTTGTAAAAATAGACTTAGTTAATATCAAGATTTTGGATAGTACTGAAATACAAATTCAAAAGAAATAAATTATTATAAACAGTATCTGACCGACCTGAAACCTTAACAAAATAAAAATATAATACGATGTAAGGAAATCAAAATATTTATTTGTTCGTTTTTTCATTGATTGATCACTAATTTATTGATGACTGAGACATATGAAACTGACGCCTCAACAGTCTTTTTTGATACCTACTTCAGAGTCCATCACATTAACTTTGCATCCTTTAACAATTAGATATTCGAGCAGGTCTGGATTTTGACTAAACTCTGTTGCATAATGTAGAGGTGTCTTCCTCTGTAGAATACAAAAATGAAATATTTTATGTTACATATCTCGTCGATTTGACGATTTTGATCTTGTTCGGCAATTCCGATCTTAACAGTGTTTTACAAAATTAATTTACTAAGACGTTGTTGGAAATCAAGTTTTATAATTCAGATAAACTTTCAAAAACAAATAATAATCGGTATATTGAACAATTGACGACTGTAGGGCTAAGCACTGTTGATATCTTTTCATGTACGAAATAATTTAGAAGGGGCGAAGAAAATATAAAGACAGAATAAAAGCAATTATTAATAGCTTGCTTGTTAAAAATGTAATACAATTTTTTAAAACTACGGAAGGGAAGAGATTTGTCCAGATAGGAATCTTCGTAATGCTCAAAGTAATAGGAATAAAAAAACCTTCCTTTATGAAAGGATACACGTACAAGTTAAGATTTATAACATTTAGCTAGGACAACAAACTAAACAGGAATAAAAGCCCTGTCCTTGATAAACTGGAATTTTCTATGTATCGTGTGCGTTTTTGTCACATGTACATTCACTCCATATCCTTCCATTTTTCCTATCAAAGTTAAAATATTATCATTAACTATCTGATCATTATCTGATCAATGACCATGAATAATAGAATAACAATAGCTAAAAGAATAGGAGTAAGGTGAGTTTCTAAATTTTAGTTTTGCTTTTGTTGTGTTGAAATTATAATTTTGGCGTTTCTGAATCGAATAATGAAAGAAAAGAAAAAACTTGTATAACGTGTTTTCTATACATACCTTGGCGTCCATCGCATTTATTTTGCACCCTTTGGTGATAAGACTTTGAAGTAAGTCTGTACCTTCGTCCCATTTTATAGCATAATGCAATGGTGTCCTGTCCTGAAAACATTAAAATAATCAACATCCCAGACACATCAGTTTTCATCATTATTTTGTGTTTTAAACAACAAGAATCTGTGACAATATTGATCTAATATCTAATATCAATTTTCCAAAATATATTTTCCGTAGGCACCTCCAAACAGACAATGAGGTATGCGACGTTAGGTGTCTTACAATCCACATTGCAAAACACCTTGTATACTGTCTTTTTCCCACTGAATGTCTGTGTTTCTTGCATTTGCTGACAATTGCATCATTTACCATTTAAAGGTTTACTTTAGCCAAGTATCGAGGACTTTTGCGAAACAAAATAACCAAGCAGAATTGTCAAGAGGCAAATAAAATAGCTGGTGCCAAATTAAAAAGCTGGTATCAAATGCAATGGGTCTTACTAGATACGGGAATTTAAAAAGAAACGGTGAGTTAAACCGGTTTTATGGTGCGCCAAACACCCACTTCCATTGCAGTAGTGTCCAGTATCAACTTAAAGCAATTGCTATTTACAGGTTGTAAACTGTAAAAAGTAATGTTCATCCAAGTATGAAGGGAAAAATGAACGAAAGTTCGGAAGCGAGCATCAAATTTTTCCACAAGAGACTGATATCTATTTAAGATCTTTTAAATGGTCGTCTGAGGTAGATTTTTTTTATATACTTATTTTATTTATATATATATATATATATATATATATATATATATATATATAAGACTTGATTAATCAAGCAGTCACGGAGATAACTTTTCCTGATGAGAAAGTCTACTACATTGATGCTAGCTCTTGCGTCACTAATCATCTATGAAACATATGAATTCAATCTACCATCATGAATACTGTCTTAGAATAACGAAAATAAAAGGAAAACAAGAAAAGAGGTTTGAACGTCCGTGATTTATTAGTCCAAAGTTTTTTGCAATTTTATTCCTAAGCCACAATATGGACCCTATTGACCAATGTTTTGACTGCTTTTACCTGAGGCAGTCGTCTTTGGAATGAAAATGTAATTTCCGAGTTTCAAATGAATGTGCCGAGTTGATTCAACGCTGATAAGTCTTTTTCAACATAAGGCTTTTACTGGAAATGATCGGTCACTTTCAGTCTTTACCTCTAAAACTATGGAGTATCTCCTTCATGCAAACCTCTGTCCTTAGCTGATTTTGGCTTTACATTTATATCATATTCGTTATTTGTTCTCTATCAGTTTTTAAACATCCTTGAGTTTATGGTCTTCCAAACGTTTAGATTTTATCTGCACTGAAGAGACATAAGTTGTCGAAATGCGCTTATGCAGAATTTAAATTTTACATTACTTTCAGTATTTAGTCATTTGTACATCGGCAAACGAATACAGAAGCACAAATGATGAAAGGGGAAATTCCAAAATCGTAAATCCCAAATCACTGCAATTCATATCCAACATGAATACATCGGCAAACGAATATCGAAGCAAGAAGAGGAAAGGAAAATTCTAAAATCAAAAATCCAAAACCACTGCAATTCACAGAAACACGAATTGAGGCAGTATGACAAAGACTAAACAAATTACAAAAATGAACAAGAACGCTACAAAACTAAAGCACTAGCAGTGTGAACCCTTTAAAAACTGATTTATCATCAGGTGCTCCGGAAGGGTAAGCATGATCTGCTCCACGCGTGGCACCCGTCACACTGCCAGTGAAAAGCCCGGTTTTGTAAGAGTCGGTGTTAGTCAGGCCGGTAACAAACTCTTTATCTTCCCAAAGATATATTTCTCATTTGTGAAACAGAATCATTGTAATGGTCTGTCAAATCGTGGTGACGACCGTAAAACTTCTGTAGTGACAATTGCAACAGTGACTGAACACACCCTTGATGTATAAGTTTTTGAGACATTACTTTCGATCTGTTGACAAAGTCATCGACAAATTACAGGCGCGACAATAGCCAATGAGTTCTGCAGACGCCATATGCCGGAGATGTGGGAATATTACTGCTCAAAAACAAGAAGTTCACTATTGGAAAGTCGAAATCATCAGGCTTGTCGTAAAGTTTTATTTTCAGACGTCCAGAGTTGCCAATGAAGAGGTATAGGTACAGGTATGATGCTAATGATGGTGTATCAGTGGTCTCTTTAATCTCAATTTCATTTTGGTAATTTGGATGAAGTTTAGCCTTAAATTGAGGATTGTTAAATGAAAAAAAAACATCATTTATATAACGAAATTAAAGAACTTGGCTAGCTTAGTGTCTTTTTTTCTGACCTAGCCCTTGTACGAACCTGGCCTCATACGAATAAAGAAAGAAATCTGCAAAAAGTGGCGCACAAAAAGTCCCAATACGATATCCCTGTTGTCTGTTGGAAAACTTGTCTTCCAAATTCTACAAATATGTTGTCAATCAAGTATTCAAGCGTAGCGATGACATTCTCCTCTGTTAGATATTCTAATAAATCTTTTGAGTTTTTGAGAATCCAAATCTGATTCACTCCACATGTTGATTATACTCTATTAATATATATCTATAGGCCATCTTTGACTGCAGTAAGTTATGAAGTTAGGAGCTTAGAAAGGGGTTTTGGTATGCATTTGGCAGACGCCGCAATGTATCTCTGTTTTAGTCACATTTATTTGTAACTTAGGTACCCAGTAGATACGTGGCAGGTTGTTGTTCTCTTCACTCAAATTGATACCAAAAGAAGACAATACTGATTTGTGATTGTTTAGTATGCTCTCCCGTGGAATAGTGGAAAGTTTGTAAGAGGGGGTTGCCAAATGAATTTTCAATACCCATCTCCTTCATTAAGCAGTCAATGTTGTGGCTTTTGCAAATAAATGTGATCTTGTTTTGGGCCGTGTCAGCTGGTACAATAACATAATTGTCATGGAGAAAGGACATTGTACATGACTAATCTGTGTCTCTTCTGAGTTGATTCAACGCCGATAAGTCATTCTCAACGCAAACTAAGTTAAAAAGCACTTGGCTGTTATAAGAATGTCTGTGTAGTGTTTAGTCAACGATAATCAGTCATTCTGAACGCCACCGTTGTTGAAAAAGACTGAGCAGTTTCTAAATTGACTGAGCGGCGTTGATTCAGTGGTGGACAGGCTATTCCACACAAAAGTCTTTTACAGTACAGGTTGCGTTTAGAATGTGGCTGATGAATTGCTAGTTGTTGACTGTCGAATTAATGTTTGTTTTTTTTTTNTTTTTTTTTTTTTTTTTTTTTTTTTTTTTTTTCGTTTTTTTTTTCTAGTCTTTATTATTATTATTTTTTATTATTATTTATTTTTTTTTGTTTTTGTTTATTGTAGTTTTTTTTGTTTTTTTGTTTATGTTTTTGTTTTTAATTTTTTTTTTTAATTTTCATTATATTTCAAGGTGTGCAATTCTCGCAATTGTACAGTATTTACCATGCTCCTTGTAAGTTCTTAAAGAAATCCAGTTCATCATTGTTTTATATCGGGCTTTCCATTTTTGTCGTATTTTTTCCACTAAGTGTTAACGAGGGTGAAAAAAGCTACATAAATTGTAAGTCCTATGTAGCAAACATTTCTGGTAATTTAATACACTCATTACACGTCACAAACAAAACTGTAGAAATTACATCAGAATCACAAAGTTTTGCTCTTTGGTCGTGATGTCACCGGGCATGGTCGCCTTTATTATGCCGTCACAATGGCAATATTGTCTTTTTCGGTCGGAGTAAAATATAAAAAGGTCAATCTTCGAGTTCAAAGTGTTGCTTCTATTTGTTTCACTTTCTACCCCAAAGTATACTCAAATGATTTAATTTGCTGTAATTTTGTTTACATTTTTTTTTCTTCCAATCAATATTATTAAATAAAAAAAAAATGCAAAGGCTTAACTTTTTTTTTATTCCCGTTAGTTTATATAGTCCTTATTGTCATAAACGTTTTGTCAGGCAACATTATTTTTGTTGACTGAATTTTCTAAACATACACAGTAAAATCAAAATTTTTCAATATTGAAGTAGTAAAATCAAAATGTTTCAATATTGAATTAATGTAAAAGTCAGAGAAAGTATTTTCGAGATTTTTTTTCAATTTGAAAGATTAGATATCTTGAAAGCAAGATTGGTTACAAATAAGTTTCTTACTTAAATAGTATGAATTCAAAGAAGTAGAGTTTTTAAGCTAGGCAGGATTTCTATCTAAAAAGTCTTGTTATTAAAATGGTGAAAATAGTGGGCAGTTAAATGACGATCTGCTGCTCAGTCTCATAAAATCTACATTTGCCTTACATGCAACCTATGTATGAGGCTGGGGCATCATTTAGTCAGTTATGCAAACGGTATTTCTAATCATCAATGTCTTAGATTTTAAATTTGAGCAATTGTTCATCAGCAGTAAAATATTTTTGACTGAAGTATCATCTGTTAATTAATTGGTAAACGCTGAGATTTTATAAAAGATAGGGGGAAATTAAAAAGAACCAGTACAACTAATTCCATATTTCCAGCTTAACCCCCAGTTCCGTTACTGTTATCTATAAAGCCATTCAACAGTTTACTGAAACTTCATTGTGTTAGATGGATTCCAAAAAGTAGAGCCTTAATTATATGTATGTAATATATTTCATTTATGAAAGGTAAGTAATCAAATTTCCATTTTATACAGTTTAATTTTTTGTTTACTACGAACATGCTATCATTCGTAAGTTCCAATTTTTGTGAATTTCAACAGAAGCAACAAAATATAAAACCCAATGAAATACAATTTTTTTTTCTTAATTACAATGGAAACAACATCAAACCGTGTATTCAGAAACCCGCAGGTCAACAATTATTAAAACCTTGAAAATTAGAATACATCGGCAAACGAATACCGATGCAAGAATGAGGAAAAGGGAAATTCTTAAGTCATAAATCCAAAAGTCACTGCAACAGGAAATTGAGACAGTATGACCAAGACAAAACAGATCTACAAAAATGAACAATAACACCACAAAACTGAACACAGAACCCAAGAAAAAAGAATATTCACAGTTTGTTTCATTAAGCCAGTACTATATTTGCTATCATAAAAAAAACATAAAACATTTGCAGTTCTATCATGTTTATTATCTCCTGTTAACACCTATTACTAGTTTCTAAGCCTACTGTTTACGCCTAGTCTGAGTTTCATGGCCTGCTGTTTAAACCCATTTCTAGGTATTCACTCTACTGTTTAAACCTTTCTTTAGATTCTAAGCATGTTAAATACACATTTGCAATTATTTGGTGTCCGTCATCCGGTCGATATCGACCGTCCGTCATTTTTTATTTAAAGATCATCTCTTCCAAAACTACTTAGTCAATTTGAACCAATCTTGGTCACAATAGTCCTTAAGTGTTCCCTTTCATAGTTTGTGATTTTCATGTTCGTACCTCATCCAAGATGACCACCATTAGGCAGCATAGCTTGACAAAGAGAACTTCAGGTAAATGCCCTTTATCTCGTTTTTCTTGCCTCCCTAACGTTTGTCTAGCTCACGCCCCCTCATATCTATTACGAAAGACAATTATTGTAGAATTACAAACAAACCCAAAAATATATAATGTGAATGCAATATGTTACAAGGAGATTTGCCTATTTATTTTTTGACGCTGATTAATACATCTCTGTTCTATTAAATATCACAAAACGATTGACTGACCCTCTTGCTAAGTGTGCACTGGTTGGACTGTTTATTTAGTCAAGCGAGTTGATTAATTCAATGAAATAAATTTCAAGATACACAAAAAAACAATTCTATAGCTAAACGCCTGATCTGGGCAGTTGTTTCTTTTTCGTCTTTTCAGTTATTTCAGATTACTTTGTCATAATTAGTTTGATTAATATGAACATTGATACACGTTTTACGTAATCATTCTCTTTCTTTTTTGTCATTATTTTGCATTTTCTAAGCACAATGAATGTTATGGAATAGTTGTATGATTTTTGCGGATTGTTGTAACACATAATACTTTTCTAACTGCAAAACTGTGCCTCATATTAACAAAATGTCAACATATTATCATAATTAAAAGATAATTTTTTCAATTATGTAGAAAAAATGTGCAGTTGGATATTAAGAACAGAGTTCAGCAGTGATCCTGGTCGCTCTGCGTTACGTAATAATCCATGAAGTCAAATTAACTACTCATTCATTCTCTTGAAACTTGGAAAACAGACCCATTCCAGCAATGTGTGTTTCCCTGTATATGAAGAAACCCTCCGTTCTCGCATCGTGAAAATGCGCAAAGAGAAAATGGAATATGTTAAAATGTTATTTCTATGACGTGTCAATCACGCCTATGTCTACATGATTACAGTACACTGATAATGAATTCAAACAATAAAGTACCAAATTTGCTGTAAAATATAGCTCTAATTTCGACAAGTTATGTAATTACAAAAACAAGAAAACGGCAAACACCTACAATGGCCAGGAACTACAATCACATGCCATAATTTACAAGCAAACTGCACCAGAAAAACAATAATGAAAACAAGATACAAACATAAATAACGACAGGAACTCGGGATAGCCGGACTTGGTACCGGCACTAGCAAAAGCCAGTGGTAGGGTTAAACCGATTTATGGGTACCCAAACATCTCCTTTCTCTATCCCGTTTCCCTATAGTATTATAAACATGCGAATAAAACCCAATACAGGTAGACTACTAACTCAATGACCATTATCTTGGAACAGAAAAAGCATAAGACAAAACGTAATTTCGAAAGAAGGGTCAAAGAGTGCTCGCCGCTAAACTTCCGGCTAGCTAAGGAATCTAGTCTGCTGGTAAAACACTGTCGCACTACGGAGGAAAAATCAGACTCAAAACTCCCGGACGGGTTTGGTAAAGAGTCTTCATGTATTTCAGTAGACATCGGCAGTATCAGTGAGAGGCCAGTATATAATTATATTAAGTCTTCAGGTCACTGGAATCCAAAGCCAATTCAACGGATTTGTACAAAATATCTCGTCGATATCCACTATTACGTAAAGAATGTAAGTTACGTCCAAGTTTTTCTGGATTATTTATCAGTTTTTGACATTTTTTAACAACATTTCCATAAAATCGAGGATGAGAAATGCCATTTGTAATTAGCTGTTTGCGAGTCACGTCATATCTGGATATCGAATCTTCATATCTTCTGTAAAACTTCTTAAAAGTATTTAATAATTTATGAAATCTGTAACCTTGTTGTAAAAGTTTGGATGTGAGAGTAAGGTTACGCTCATTAAAATCATCAAGGGTGGAACAAATGCAAGCGAATCGTACAAGTTGAGATATATACATCCCGTAGGATGGAGCTAGGGGAACGTCGCCGTCAAGAAAGGGGAAATTAGTTATTTTAAAATCAAATAACTAAATACCGAGTAATTTTAAAATCAAATAACTAAATACCGAAAATCATCCCTTTTGTCATAAACTTTAGTTAAGATATTTGGTAAATGTGTATGGGTATTGTTCCGATCGACATATTTTTGACAACAAATAAACTACACCTTTCATGCTCACAGTGAGACCTTCATATTATTTGATTTTAATGCTGCTGATGAGACTTTACTCCTTTAAACACATGTACAGCATACCGAAATTTACTGGTTTTTATGCAACTTTGGTATTTTTTTCATTTTGAACAATTGGGCCTATGCCACTGCTGGTGGACCAAAGATCCCCGAAGGTATTCACCAGCTCAATAGTTAGACTTGTCTGACATGAAAATTTTACCTTGCGTTTTAAAGAAATTTACTAAAATTACTGAGGCTTCATTCCGTGTATGGCACTCGGTAGATGTCCTTGGTCCTGGATTTGGCTTCCTATTTCGATATTTTCGGAATAAGTACCTGTACTTCTTCTTTGGACTACTTTTGGATTATGGCTTTCCATATTATTTGATTTTAATGCTGCTGATGATAAGTTACTCCTTGAAACCCGTGTAAAGCATTCCGAATTTGTATCTTCAAAATAATTTACATAACAGTCACAGTACGTACAAGAACTGCCCCAATAAAAAGTTTAAATAATCCTTGCAGAATAAAATTCAGTATAACATCGTAATTGGCCAAGTTAGAGCACGTGTACATTTGAATGAGAACAAAATACCGAAACACATTTCATGAAAATGATGATATCACTTGCAACACTAGCAGACTGTGTAGAATCATTGAAATAATTTTTAAGTCTGTCAGTTTTCTTTTTTAACTTTAATCATTAATTTGATAACACTTAACCAGTTTATACGAGCCAAGTTCATTATGAGAATGACATACATATGGGAAATTATATGTTAATTTGATTACAACCGCGTATTTTATGATGACAGGTTATGTTTAGTTTGTGATTATCATAGCACTTCATAGCAAATTCTAAAACAAAGAATATGTCTACACGATTCTCTTATGGTACATTGAGGTATATTGCAGGATTAAATATGTCTACACAGATTGAATGTGTCATTTTATGATCATTCGTTATCTTGAGGGACATGCTAAAACTGAATTGTAAGAAAGTCATTGTAGCCCCTCCCTGGTTTCAAAGGGCTAAGGTTACGCTTGTACCACTGCTGGTTTTATCCTCACTTGTCAGTGTTTCCAGGCACTTTCACTGGCCTGGGAGGCTTCACTGGTTTTCCAACTGCAACTTCTTGGTTTTCTCCAATAAGCAAAAAGCGAGAAGCTCAGGTTTGCTACACCTCGGGTTGATAGTCTTGCTGTTGGGTCATTATCAAGTATAGGTAAGACAATTGTTTCCCATTGTTTAGGTAAGGGCTAAGCCATGCTCTGTGAAATAAAGTGCGAAGAACTTTGGGAAAGAACGAGAGGTAGCGCTTTGGTCACATTTTTCATCCGAGGCTTTTGTTATGTGCAACTTCTCTACTGGCTTTTTATCTTTCTTGCAACCCTGACTTGGATATCTTTTTCAATTACATGTCTTGGTTTTATTTCTGTCAGTTCTGTCTTGCTTTTTTCAACCATTTGGTCATCCTTTTTTAAGCATAAGCACCATTCTTACCTTAACAACTTTCTATTTCAAACGCTACAGAAGATTTGTTCAGGAAAAATAATGTACATATTTGGTAGACCACCCACAATCTGCCATTTTCATTATTTCAATAAGCAGTTTTTTTCGATGGAAATCCTGGTTTTAAAACAAACATCCCATTTTTTTCTTGCTGTGCTAAAATTTCCATACCCTTTCCAATTGTATGCGGCCATCCCTGTCAAAAGCTCCTAAAGAGCTTACATCAACTGTTGAATTGTTATCATTTGAATATCTGTCTGTACAATTTCTTAAGTTAATATTGCCCTTTTCTGAACCTTCTATGGTAAAAATTTCCAGTTTCAGATATATAAATATTTAATTATGAGCAAACCCCTCAGAAATAACTTCTACCTCTATAATTGGATAATTGCATGTTCTGCCAAGAACCACAGAAACAAACAAAAATTAATCAACCTCGATGCAAAGATTGACTTTTCAGGAGCATTTTCAAAACCCTCAGAAATAAAAATAATTTTGATCCATCAGAAATATTTTAAAAACACACTCCTCATAAGTAGAAAGAAAAATACCCCTCAGAATGAAGAATTAAGACCAGTGAGGTCTAATGTATTTTTGCAATAACTTTCTATTCATTTAGTTAAATTTGCTTGATTAGTATCATAGAAGATGATGAAACTGATGGTTTTCTAATACCTGGCTCCAATGTTATACTATGTTCAGCAGTGGAGGTCATGACCTTTTTTGTCGGATCGAGATGAAATGAACAATTTTTATAAAATACTTCCGAACATCATTCCTGTAAAGTTTGGTTGAATTTGCTTCAGTAGTTTCAGAGGAGAAGATGGAAATGTGATTTTCCCGCAGGGTCCAAAGTTAAACTATATTCTGTGTTTGTGACCATGTTTTCTTTCGGATTGTAACAAAATGAGCAATCTTTGTTAAATACCTTCCATACATCATTCCTTTTAAATTTGGTTGAATTTCCTTCCGCAGTTTCACAGGAGAATATGAAAATGTGATTATTCCCATAGGGTTCAATGATAAACTATGTTCCGTGCTGGAGGCCATGTCTTTTATCGGATCCGAACGAAATGAGCATTTTTTGCTAAGATCCTTTAGTACATAATTCCTGTAAAGTTTGATTGAATTTGGTTCTGTTATTTCAGAGAAGAAGATGAAAATGTAGTTTTTCCCATAGGGTCCAATGTTAACCCTATGTTCCGTGCTGCTGGCAATGTTTTTTTTTATCGGATCAGGATAAAATGAGTAATCTTTGTTAAGGACCTTTATTATATCAGTCCTGTAAAGTGTGGTTGAATATGTTTCAGTAGTTTCAGAGGAGAAGATGAAAATGACATTTTCCCATAGGATCCAATGTCAAACTATGTTCTGTGCTGGCGAACATGTTTTTTTATCAGATCAGCAAATGAGCAATCCTTATTGACAACCTTTGGTACATCATCCCTGTTAAGTTTGGTTGAATTTATTTAAGAGGTTTCAGAGGAGAAGATGAAAATGTGATTTTCCTAAGGGTCAAATTTTAAACTATGTTCTGTGATGGCGGCCATGTTTTCTATTGGATCAGAACGAAATAGGCAATCTTTGTTAAGATCTTAGTACATCATTCCTGTAAAGTTTGGTTGAATTTTCTTTAGTGGTTTAAGGGGAGAAGATGAAAATGTGATTTTCCCATAGGGTCCAATGTTTAACTATGTTCGGTAGTGACGGTGTCGTATGAGATTTTAAAGTCTATGAAAACTGCAAGTTCCGTTTCCGGTTTATGTCATGTACTTGCAGATTTCATACGGGGTTTATGAGATTTTAAAGTCTATGAGATTTTAAAGTATGCGCCGTACGACGGAAATATTTAAAAATGTAATTTTTATTTGGAATTTAACGATAGTATATAATTATTGGAGCCAAAATTCAGCTGTTAGTGTTAAAAGTATTCCCATGACAAACCAATAATTATAAGTTGACGAGATAAGAAGTAATCAGAGGTTGACCTGTACAGCGAGATCATTTAAGTTTTTTTCAATATTGAGACACACATTTATTTAAACAAAATTGCAAAATTTATGCTCTTGTAAACAACCAGTAGGCAGAAACACATCAACCGGGCAAAATTTATGCATTTTTTTTATTTTACTTGGAGGAGGGATGGGGGTTTAGGAGCTTACCCTTCGTAGAAAAAAGAACTTCAATAACACTCAAGAAATTGTTTGTATTTTTTATGTGGGGGTAAAATAAGGATTATTTCTATAATTAAAATAATTTAAATCAATAGTAAGTGAATTCGGCATTTTTATAGGCCTATTTCCTTGAAGTCTTGTAACTTCTATCGTTGTTACTGTTTTTGGGATAAAATAGGGTCAAAGGGTCAGAATGATATTTTAAGTCCCAACCTAACCACAGATAGCCATAAATGATCCTAATTATTAATCGCAACTATTTCCACAGGCACGAAATCTGCAAACATAGGGCCAGAATGATATTTTAAGACCCAACCTAACCACAGATAGCCATAAATGATCCTTATTATTAATCGCAACTATTTTCATTACCATGAAATCTGCAAGCATAGGATCAGAATGAATTTTAAGACCCAACCTGACCACAGATAGCCTTAAATGATCCTAATTATTAATTGCAAATATTTCCACAGCCATGAAATCTGCAAGCATAGGGTCAGAATGATATTTTAAGACCCAACCTGACCACAGATAGCCATAAATGATACTAATTATTAATTGCAACTATTTCCACAGCCATAAAATCTGCAAGCATAGGGTCAGAATAATATTTTAAGACCCAACCTAACCACAAGTAGTCATAAATGATCCTAATTATTAATCGCAACTATTTCCACAGCCATGAAATCTGCAAACATAGGGTCAGAATGATATTTTAAGACCCAACCTAACCACAGATAGATATAAATGATCCTTATTATTAATCGCAACTATTTTGATAACCATGAAATCTGCAAGCATAGGATCAGAATGATATTTTAGACCCAACCTGACCACAGATAGCCTTAAATGATCCTAATTATTAATTGCAACTATTTCCATAGCCATGAAATCTGCAAGCATAGGGTCAGAATGATATTTTAAGACCCAACCTAACCACAGATAGCCATAAATGATCCTAATTATTAATCGCAGCTATTTTCATAACCATGAAATCTGCAAGCAAAGGGTCAGAATGATATTTTATGACCCAAAGTGACCACAGATAACCATAAATGATCAAAATGATTAATTGCAACTATTTTCATAACCATGATATCTGCAAGCATAGGGTCAGAATGATATTTTACAATTCAACCTGACCACAGATAGCCATAAATGATCAAAATTATTGATCGCAACTATTTCCACAGCCATGAAATCTGCAAGCATAGGGTCAGAATGATATTTTAAGTCCAAACCTAACCACAGATAGCCATAAATGATCCTAATTATTAATCGCAACTATTTCCACAGCCATGAAATCTGCAAACATAGGGTCAGAATGATATTTTAAGACCCAACCTAACCACAGATAGCCATAAATGATTCTTATTATTAATCGCAACTATTTTCATAGCCATGAAATCTGCAAGTATAGGGCCAGAATGATATTTTAAGACCCAACCTGACCACAGATAACCTTAAATGATTCTAATTATTAATCGCAAGTATTTTAATAACAATGAAATCTGCAAACATAGGGTCAGAATGATATTTTACAACCCAACCTGACCACAGATAGCCATAAATGATCATATAGATTATTAATCGCAACTATTTTTACAGCCATGAATTCTGCAAGCATAAGGTCAGAATGATATTTTCTGACCCAAAGTGACCACAGATAACCATTAATGATGATAATTATTAATTGCAACAATTTCCACAGCCATGAACTCTGTAAGAATACGGTCAGAACTGCATTTTAGGACCCAACCAACTTACAAATAGCAAGGGACTGACCATTTAACCTGAAGGGGGGTTATGGTTTTTCCCTGGACAGATTTTTTTTTTTTGCGCAAAGCGCGAAAAAAATTTTTTTTTTCCAATGTATAACAATATATTTTTTTCAAAATTAACATTATTTTTTTAGGCAGAAAGCCTCCTTCAGAATTTTTTTTTCATCATTTTGGCAGCCAAAATATTTTTTTCACATGAAATCAGCTCCAAAATAATTTTTTTGAAAAAAAAACAATAGCCCCCCCCCCTCCTTCAAGTTAAATGGTTTGTCCCCAATATATTGTCAGATTTTCATCACCATAGCTATGAAATTTGCAAGTGTTAAGTAACCCATATTGATAAAGTATCTATAGAAAAAATTATAAAGCCTATAAATGACTTCAGTGCATTTTTTACCTTAATGATGAAATCACGACTGACAACCGTACTTTAAGTTTCGCTAGATTAAGTTTCGCTAGATTACAATCAGTAACATACATAATTTAATTTGAAAGAAAATAAAGACTAATAGTGCTTATTGTGATTAAAAAATGTCATGTTGTCAAATCGCAGTTTGAATAAACAGAAGTTTCCCGCATATTTCGCAATTCCGGAACTTGCAATTCTCATGCCGGAAGTCAACACGACAAAAACCGGAAACGGAACTTGCAGTTTTCATAGACTTTAAAATCTCATACGACAACGGCCCTGTTTTTATTGGATCAGAACGAAATGAGCATTCTTCGTTAAGAATTTTTAGTACAGCAATCATGTAATGTTTGGTTGAATTTGCTTCTGTGGGTTCAGAGGAAAAGATGAAAATGTAATTTTCACAAAGGTCCAATCTTAAACTATGTTCCGTGCTGCCGGTCATATTTTTCATTGGAACATTCGGAACGAAATGAGCAATCTTTGTTTAGGACCTCTAGTATATCATTCCTGTGAAGTGGTTGAATTTGCTTCAGCCACTTTAGAGAAGAAGATGCTTTGTAAAGGACCTTCCATACATCTTTCCTATAAAGTTTGGTTAAATTTGCTTCCGTGGTTTCAGAGGAGAAGACGAAAATGTGAAAAGTTTAACGGATGACGAACGGCAAGTGATGGCAATAGCTCAAACTGACTCTCCTGGTCAGGTAAGCAACGAATAGCAATTATCTGCTTCTGGGATTCCAAAAATGAAGATAATCTAAGTTAGGCCTGTCTTTTGCAAACTGTTTTCTGTTCATGTTTTGTCAAACAAAGTTCTCTCAGGGCCTCCACCACTAAAAATGACCGTCATGAGATAGCTGAAATACTGTTGAAAGTGACGTAAAATTTCATATCAATCAATCAATCAATCAAACGAAATTTGCCTGTATATTGCTTCGAGACTAGAGCTTCAAACGATGAAATTAAAAAGGTGTCTAGTTTGTATTCGATTGAGAGTGATCGTTGTTTAAAAATGTAAGTAAGAGACAAAAACTTAGATTTCTCCAGTATCATAAATTTGTGACAATAGGTTCTACAGAAAGGTATAATTAAACAAACTGTATACTGAGGGTAAATAGCTTAATTTGTCAGTTGGTAATGGGTCTGGAGCTGGCATGTCAGTTAACTGCTAGTAGTCTCTTGTGATCTAATGTTTATGTCCGTATATTTAGTTCTTTCAGTTTCATTTTTCACAGTTGACTCAGTCCTGTTGCCAACTGAATTTTACTGTTGTTACGATTGTTTTTTATTTATCACATTGGCTATAGGGGGAAGGTTTGGGCCCAATAAAACCAGTTTAACCCCACCGCAGCAGGTTTGCGCCTGTCTTAAGTCAGGAAATTTATTAAGCCTTTGTGTGTCTTGTCTGTTTTCTAGTTAGTTCACTTTATGTCTATGTGAGTCTAGGATGGTGCTTATTTCGCTGAAATTGAATACTATTTATTTAGGGGCCAACTCCGACCTGCAGTTGGTTGTGGGGCTTCCTCACCGTTCATTGAAGATCTGATGGTGGCTTTGAGTTGTTATTGCTCCCCTTTGGGTTGTTGTCTCTTTGACACATTCCCCGTTTCCCTTCTTTTTCCTATATATATGTTATCGGCAATAAATACTTATTGCCTAAAATTTTCAAGTGTTATGCTTCTTTCCTAAAATTTTTGATGTCAAATTATGACTTTTTTAATATGAAATAAAGACATTGTTCTTATGCATTGTTTTCACTTAATTTTAATTTTTGGACAGATAACATAAACATAAAAAGGCAGTCTTTTACTCAATCTCTAACCTGATTTTAACCTTTCTTAATACTTTATACATTTTAATATAATCTTGTCATATCGTTTTGAAAATTGTATAATAAATCTTGTCCTTCCGAACATCTGTCACACTTTTGTTAAGTTCTTACTTAAGGTCCATATTTTAGGTACCTGATACTTTTTACTTAGGTAACTTTGTTAAAATTTTCTGTGAGACAAGCAAAATGTCTTCATCAGTTTATCTAAATTTCAATCTAATAGTATATCTGAATTGAGTATGTTTGTACACCAATCGATGCAATTGTAGGAAAATTGCAAAGCAAGTGCCATTTATCAAACACATGTTACAATTTTCAATTACCACACTAGATAGTGTATGACCCAGCAGTTTCTTTCCCCAAAATAGTAAGGTCATCCAAGGGCTTACTCGGGGGATCTTAATTTCGTGGGGAGAAAAACCGCTTGGTCACACACTATCTAGAGTGGTAACTGTTATATTATATTGAATTTTCTTGTGTACCGGTTGACCTTCCTATGCAACCCAACGCTAACTGGTTGACCCAGCAAAATTTCAAATGTCATGTGACCCGATTTGAACAAATCAGATAATACATATTTAAATAAGTATATAATATTAAGTGACAAGGAAAATGTTGGTTTTGCATAATGTAAGAATAAGCTTTAATTTTGATTTTAAATACAATATTTGCAAAAATAATATGATATTTATCTAGTCTTTTTACAATTGAAAAGATCACCAGGCATTAAGCCTAATGCCTGGCCATTTTATACAGGCAATATGTCTTTTTCCTAGTCTTTAAGACTAATGCCTGAATTGTTTCAGTCAATAACATTACTGCCCAGGCCTAATTTTGCTTCTTGCCGCTAACATAAATACTACTCAACAAAAGAAACGATACACAGTTATAAATATTCTTATGTTTAGCATTAAAAGTTCTTTTCTGAGCTAATGTATATCTTTTACACCGAAACGCATTTGTTTCATCCATTTTCAAATCAATTCTGAAACGGATACGATGAGATTCCGGAATGTTGATATGTCACCCGCCAGTCAATTTCGCCATTAATTGAAGGATGACTCAAATGACTGAGACAATACATCAAGTAAACAATTTGCCATCTTGAAAAGTGGCAAAAGATATCTTTTTTCAATGCTCCGATCAATCCAAAATCAACGTGAACAAGAAATTTACACCTTCAGTGCGTCGATGTCCCTTCTTGCCTGTATGAACCATTGGTTTGTGATAAAGTGACAATCTGAAAACTAATGATTATTCTTCGTCAACCATGCTCACCAAATGACAAGTGACGTAGCTGTAGGTCTCGTGAGACGTCAAAACGTCAAAACGTCAAAACTGCTAAAACGCGTTTAACGCTTACGCGACAGTGACTTTAAAACGGAAAATAGGGCTCAAAAATGTGACAGTTTGATAAATGCAAGATGTTTACATACTCAATATTTACGGCAACTTACAGAAAGTTCGGATAATGAAATTGACCTTGATTATACGGTTCAGGAAATGTATGAGACATTCTTCGGATGATGTCCTTTCTTACGTACGAGAAAAAAACATTTTACATATAAGATATTGTTTTCTCCCAGAAGGTAAAATGTCATCCGTGTATCGTTTGTTTTGTTGATTAGTATATATCCATTGGATGAGTTAATGGGGAACGTACCAATACTGGCTGCAGTGAATCTCAATCACTGTCTTTCTTAAATGTATTAAACTCATTTGGACAATGTATAAAAGTTCCGCTTGATACATATTACTTTCTTTAGAAAAACAAGATATGGGTTAATTTCTCCCATGTATACCCATGAAATTAATTTTCTGCATTAAGCCGTTCTTACACTACACCGTATAGCACAAACGTATGAGGAATACATCGGCAAACAAATACCGAAGCAAGAACGAGGAAAGACGAAATTCCAAAATCACGGCAATTCACAGCAACAAAAATTGAGACAGTATGACAAAAACAAAACAAACCAACAAAAATGAACAAGAACGCTACAAAACTAAAGCACTATAGGTGTGAACCCCTATAAAAACTGAGGTATCATCAGGTGCTCCGGAAGGGTAAGCATGATCTGCTCAAAGCGTGGCACCCGTTACACTGCCAGTGAAAAGTCCGGTTTTGTCACGGTCGGTGTTAGTCAGTCCGGTAACAAACTCTGGATCTTCCCAAAGATATCTGTTCTCATTTGTGAACGGATGAAAATCATTTTTGTACGGTGGTCAATATTTTTGTTTGTTCACGAATTACAAGGAAAATGCACAAAAAACCGGAGGTATAAAGTAAGTACAACGTACATGCACAATCTTGATACCGAATAAACCGAACTCGCACCGAGGAATCACCGGAACTCACCAGGACGAGCACCAAATAAAACGTATTTATATCGTTAATATACGAATAAAACGAATTGTTTACGAAAACGTACCGTACTAGCACTGAGTAAAAACGAATTGAATAATTACTGTGCAAAACAATCGATTTTCGAAAAGGCTATTTCAAGTCTTTTGTCTTTTTATTGTTTTTCTTGTGCAGTTCCCTATTAGATCGTGGCATGTGTTTGTAATTTTCAGCCATTGTATATAATGCCTGTTATCTTTGCTATATCAAACCTGTGTCCTCTAACCGCTCAATAACTTATTTTACACAGATATTCAGTACGGCGTGCTTGAAAGGCAAGAGAATGTAATAAGAAAAGAACTGTCGGGCCACCGATAACCTTCTTCACCAACAACCCAAGACAAAAAACATACTCAAGACCAAGATCAGATTAAAGTCATAGTCTTAAGAGTAGCGGATCCTGCACATTTTTTAAATTTTGATGTTTTGGTTATATTTTATAAAAATGTTACAATATTAATACAAGTTAACACACAGTGCATAAGTCTTGCAATTACTGAATTAAATAAGCAACTTTAAAAAGATAGTGCATAGCACCTTTTTTTCAAAATAGAAATGGTAAAAGTAGGCCACATTTTAAAAGGTAAAGAGGACAAAATATAAAAAGTAAAGAAATGATAAAAGACTGGCTAAAACAGAAGAAAGAAACAAAAAGAATGGCTCAAATTATCGGCCTAATGGCCTCCAACTAGGTGGCAACCAGATAAATTCTGTTCTTGCTCTTGTTCAAGTTTCTCTCGTTCTGGCAGGACCAAACTTTTGGTTTTCCGTCCGGTTGAAGCCATAAGGTGAAAAATATGGACATTTCCTTCTGTTCTTAGCTGTTTTTCTTTTTTCTTTTTTTTTTCAAATATTTTATAGTTTGAGATTATTAATTGTGGCCTACTCTTACGATTCTTATTTTGTGCATTGCATGTTAATTTTGGCCGTTGCACAACCTACATTCTAATAGATTCGTGTTATTTGGTGCTCGTCCGTTTGGTTTCCGCTATAAGTCCGGGACTCGAACGGTTTATCCGTTATCTCTTCGGTAAAAGTCCGTTTCACCAATTTAATCTACTGCACATCAACAGACGCAAGACGGAGAAGTACATGTAACGGATGATTAATGTATTTAAAACGCATGAGAACCGAATAAAACGTAAACCTACCGTACATTCACAGGACATTTTGTGCTGTATATGTCTGTTCCAAGTTTTGAACATGTTCAAAATTTTTCACCGTACAAAACGGAAATCACCGTACTTGTACCGATAAAGAACATATATGAACGGAGAAGAACAGATATAATTTATTTTCTACCTTTGCAGCTCACCTTACCAACACATTATCATTGATAATTTATTTTTATACGTTCGGTGTTCGTTCGTGTAGTGTAAGAGGTTCACTCCTGATATTAGTCATGTTATTTGTCTACAATTTCTACAATTGTCGGCAATCATCTTAGTGAAATTTAACAATGCTTTGATTAAATATAACAAATAGGACTTTAAAGGCGTCCCGTCTAGATTAAAATGGGAGATAATTAATATTGCCACATGAGTAGAAAACAGTAATATTTTTTTTTAGTTTTTACTCAAGAACGGCAGTAGAATACAAAAGGTACAAAGAACCAGATAACATAAAATTAAGTCCAGAGACAAGGCAAAAGCAGGAACACCAGTAGACGGGATACCAAAGACGCTCCACTTCCACAAAACACAAACACTACAAATACAACAATAAAAACTAAAGCATGTGTGAACTCTCGAAAGAGTGACATCAGGTGCTCCGGAAGGGTAAGCATACAGCACCCGTCACACTGTCAGTGGGTCAATCCAGGGAAAAGTCAGAATCGGTAATGTCAAATCCGGGAATACGTAAATCTTGCTGAAAATGTCAGTTTTCATTTTTCAGACCGACATTTCATATTTATCTATAATGTCGTGGTGACGGCCATAGAATTTCTGAAAGGAAGAAAGTATAAACGGCTGAACATATCCCTGACTCAGCATTATTTGTTACAGTGCTTTTTCCTTTCCATAAAGTCACTGTGTGAACAACAAGCTCTATAGTAACGGAATAATTGTGAAATATACACTCCATATGCTCGGGAGGTAGGTATATTGCTGCTGAGGGAGGACAATTTCACATTGGTAAGTTAAAATTATCACGTTTGTCATAGATTTCACACGTCCTTGTTCGTCAATGTATAACAATCCAAAAGGTCGAGGTATGAAGCAGAATTGGGTGAATCGGTTGTCTCTTTAATTTCAAGTTAAGGAAGAAAAAGAGCAGTAATAATATTATTTAACAAACTATTTATCTAGAAACTTTTTAACAAGCTTGTAATTAATTACCTATGTGGGCTGGACTACATTGAGAGAATATAAAGACAAAGAACTGGATCTTAGCGTTCTGAGTAATATATAAAACTCAGTATGCTTGATTCTTTACAACATTTCCCAACAAATCCAGAATATATAGTGTAGTAGAACATTGACGCCACAAAAAAGGAATACAACTCTTTGACGAGTGTTTCATATTTTCGTCATATTTGTTCTGACCTTGATCATACAGATTCATGTTTCAAATGGTTACATGTAAAGACCTTTTTGACCAAGTTTTATTGTAAATACCCAATGTTAAAAACGTTTTCCAGTGCTCAACATATAAATAAAATAAAGATTAGTGTTTCCTGCAGCTTTTGAAAAGGGCATGGTAATTTTCTCCAATTAGGGCACACTAAGCGCGATCAATTACACTGTTAGGGCACCTTAAAAGTGAATGCAATTTTTTACAATGTAGTAAACAACATCATTATATATTTTCTTAATAAACATACAGCTGATTCCTGCAATATTAAAGAAAGCTCATACAATACACCTGCAGCATGTAAAAAGATGTGTAGATACATAATGACTGACTATAACTTATAGACATTTTAAAGATAGTTACCTTTACAGAGGTCAATTGTATGATAGTTTCATTGATGATGCTACAACTTCTCAGATTCAGATATGTAAACCTTTCCCCTTCATGTGCTTTATCTTTATTGTGAATGTTAAAGTATGATTTGTAAAAAAACAGTGGATAAGTGAAATGAATTAAGTACTAATTTGACTTGGAGCCAAACTTACCATATTTTCCTAATTTTTATAAAAATTGTTTTGCAAAGTAACAAACAAATGATGCTTAAAAACATTTTTAAGCTTTTAAATTTGAAACCAAATTATTTTTCCTTTTAATTGATTAATACAAATGTAAGTGTAAATAAAATTATAAAATGATAAAATACCACAAGTTAAAGGCAAATTTTAAAGGGAAATTACTCACTTCTAAAAAAAACGTGGTCTGTAAAAAAATAATTTTGTCATAGCAATTAACGGAGAGTTTTTTAGAAAACTTTAATGAAAAAAAGATTTGAAGTCTCAAAAGAATAATGATTATGAGACATTGACATAAAATTGTCATACAGGTAAGTAGTTTATCTCTGATTGACAGGTGGTAATTTTTAACTCATGTAAACAAAAGTGCAGACGGTGTTTGTTTACGATTGAACTAATCCTTTAATTAGTATGACGGGCGTAATAAGAGTATTATTTTGACTAAATAGAATAAACTAGCAAAGGAAATGAACATCAAACTTCAATTTTTGGCGATTTTCAAAAGAAAAAACAGTTCCAGTTAATGTACGGCAAGGCGTCAAGGCACAGATATTTAAAAAGGACAGGCCTCAAAAATGATAATAAACAAAAGGCTCTCAAGAGCCTGTATCGCTCACCTGGAAGTCATTTCCAATAGGGTCCAATAAACTATGTTCCCAGTTGGAGGACACCTTTGATTGGATGAAGACATGCCTAATGCAAATTTGAAGGGGCCACCAAGGACTTTTGTGATCAAGTTAATTTGTTATGGGATGAGTGGTTTCAGAGACCTAATTATTTTAATGGAATCCAATATAAACTATCTCAATGCTGGCAGTTATATTTGATGCAGGGTGGTCCTCCCGGATACATTTATTGGAAGGTACCCTCAATGTACCATTGTTTCTAATTGGACGAGTTGTTTCAGAAAGGATCTTTAAATGTTTTTGAATGTGTTATCTATTTCAACCCATTTAAGACAACCTTTCAAAAATAACTTGGGCAGGGGTTTCCCTTATAATTTAGGTAATAATTATTGCCAAAATCAAAATATTACAAGCCCCTTTCAAAAAAAATTTGGGCAGGGGTTCTCCTTATTAACTAGTGTTTATATATTTCTGAAAACAAAACATAAGATTTAGCAGTATTCTTTTTTTCTAAAATTTCAGTTTTCTTGTCAAGTTTCCATGGCAACCGAAAGCTCCACCATCCATTACAACCCTTAACCGAACACCATTCCAAAAAAATTTGGGCAGGGGTTCCCCTTATAATCAAGGTATTATATATTGCTGAAATTAAAACATTCAGTCCCCCTTTTACAAATAAATTTGGGCAGGGGTTCCCCTTGTAATCTAGTTTATACATAGTGCTGAAATCACAAATAAAATGTCTAGCAGAATACTTCTTTTTTAAATTTCAGTTCTCTGGTCTAGTTTACATTCCATTACAACCCATAACAGACCACAATTCAAATTAAAATTTGGACAGGGGTTACCATTAAGGGTCCAATGTTACAACTATGATCCCCGCTGGCGGCCATATTGGTTGAAGAACAGATCTGTCAGATACCTTTTTTTTTTGGAAGGAACCATATAAGGACCATTGTGACTAAGTTTGGTTCTAATTGGAATAGTAGTATCTGAGAAGAAGATCTTTGAATGTCTTATCCATAGGGTCTAATGTTAAAACTATGTTCCCGCTGGCGGCCATCTTGGATGAGGTATGGATCTGTCGGATACCTTTTTTGGAAGGAACCATTTAAGGACCATTGTGACTAAGTTTAGTTCTAATTGGACCAATAGTTTCTGAGGAGAAGATTTTTGAATGTCTGTTCCCATAGGGTCCAGTGTTAAAACTATGTCCGCCGCTGGCAGCCATTTTGGATAAGGTACGGATCTGACGGATACCTTTTTTGGATGAGACCATCTAAGGACCATTGTGACTAAGTTTGGTTGTAATTGAGCCGGTAGTTTCTGAGAAGAAGATCTTTGAATGTTTTTGTCCCATAGGGTCCAATATTACAACTATGCTCCCCGCTGGCGGCCATCTTGGATGAGGTACGTTTCTGTCGGATACCCTTTTTGGATGGGACCAACTAAGGACCATTGTGACTAAGTTTGGTTATAATTTGGCTGGTAGTTTCTGAGAAGAAGATCTTTGAATGCCTTTTCCCATAGGGTCCAATGTTAAAACTATGTTCCCCGTTGGCAGCCATCTTGGATAAGGTACGGATCTGTCGGATACCTTTTTTGGATGGGACCATCTAAGGACCTTTGTGACTAAGTTTGATTGTAATTGGGCCGGTAGTTTCTGAGAAGAAGATCTTTGAATGTTTTTTCCCATAGGGTCCAATATTAAAACTATGTTCCCCGCTGGCGGCCATCTTGGATGAGGTACGGATCTGTCGGATTCCTTTTTTGGATGGGACCATCTAAGGACCATTGTGACTAAGTTTGGTTATAATTGGATTGGTAGTTTCTGAGAAGAAGATTTTTGAATGTCTTTCCCATAGGGTCCAATGTTAAAACTATGTTCCCCGCTGGCGGCCATCTTGGATGAGGTACGGATCTGCCGGACCTTTTTTTGGAAGGAACCATATAAGGACCATTGTGACTAAGTTTGGTTCTAATTGGAATAGTAGTATCTGAGAAGATCTTTAAATGCCTTTTCCCATAGGGTCCAATGTTAAAACTATGTTCCCCGCTGGCGGCCATCTTGGATGAGGTACGGATCTGCCGGATACTTTTTGTGGATGGAACAATCTAAGGACCATTGTGACTAACTTTGGTTATAATTGGGCTGGTAGTTTCTGAGAAGATCTTTGAATGTCTTTTCCCATAGGGTCCAATATTAAAACTATCATCCCCGCTGGCGGCCATCTTGGATGAGGCACGGACCTGTCGGATACCTTTTTTGGTTGGGACCATCTAAGGGCCATTGTGAGTAAGTTTGGTTGTGATTGAGCCGGTAGTTTCTGAGAAGAAGATCTTTGAATGTCTTTCCCATAGGGTCCAATGTTAAAACTATGTTCTCCGCTGGCGGCCATCTTGGATGAGGTACGGATCTGTTGGATACCTTTTTTGGATGGGACCATCTAAGAACCATTGTGACTAATTTTGGTTATAATTGAACTAATAGTTTCTGAGAAGAAGATCTTTGAATATGTTTACCCATAGGGTCCAATGTTAAAACTATGTTCCCCGCTGGCGGCCATCTTGGATGAGGTACGGACCTGCCGGATACCTTTTTTTGAAGGGGTCATCTAAGGACCATTGTGATTACGTTTGGTTATAATTGGACTAATAGATCTTTGAATGTGTTTACCCATAGGGTCCAATGTTTAAACTATGTTCCCCGCTGGCAGCCATCTTGGATGAGTTACGGACCTGCCGGATACCTTTTTTGGAAGGGACCACCTAAGGACTATTGTGACTAAGTTTGGTTGTAATTGACCCGGTAGTTTCTGAGAAGATCTTTGAATGTGTTTACCCATAGGGTCCAATGTTAAAACTATGTTCCCCGCTTGCGGCCATCTTGGATGAGGTACGGATCTGCCGGATACCTTTTTTGGAAGGACCATCTAAGGACCATTGTGACTAAGCTTGGTTATAATTGGACAGGTAGTTTCTGAGAAGAAGATCTTTGAATGTGTTTACCCATATGGTCCAATGTTAAAACTATGTTCCCCGCTGGCGGCCATCTTGGATGAGGTACGGACCTGCCGGATACCTTTTTTGGAAGGGACCTCCTAAGGACTATTGTGACTAAGTTTGGTTATAATTGGATTAGTAGTTTCTGAGAAAAAGATCTTTGAATGTGTTTACCCATAGGGTCCAATGTTAAAATTATGTTCCCCGCTGGCGGCCATCTTGGATGAGGTACGGACCTGTCGGATACCTTTTTTAAAGGGAACCACCCAGGAACTATTGTGACCAAATTTGGTTCCAATTGGCCCAGTGGTTTTAGAGGAGAAGATCTTTGAATGAAAAGTTTACGCCGGACGGACGGACGACGGACGACGACGCCGGAGGCCAAGTGATGGCAAAAGCTCACCCTGGCATAGCGAGGTGAGCTAAAAAGGGCAGAGCGTCAATAAAAAACGGCAGGGTGTCAATGCCCGCCAAAATTTCTGCAGGAAACACTAATAGATTCTCACATGCCAGAAAATATACTTGAAGAGGACCACGAAAAGACTTTGTAGCCAAGTCTGAATCTATTTGGAGCAACCATTCCTGATGGTATTCCAAGTAGTCCAGTGCCTCGGTACTAACCGAAAACGTTTTGTTTTCCTTTTTTTCGAAACATACAATATCTAAAATTGCAATTTTGATTAGAACAAAGGAGTATCTCCCTCCTGCAAAATTCTGTCCTAAACTGAGTTTGACTTTCCTTTAAAATCCTTTTAGTTATTTGTTTTCTTTCAGTACACCTTTATATATCTCGATTTCCAATGTTTTGATTTAATCTGTACTAATGAGGCATAAGTTGTCGAAACAGCCATATGGCTAAAGTCAGCTTACAGAAACTTTGGTATTTTTTCTTTATGCAGCTGGGCTGTTGGTCCACGAGGTTATTCACCAGCCCAGTAGTCCAGTACTTCGGTACTGA
Source organism: Modiolus philippinarum (assembly GCA_002080025.1). NCBI lineage: Eukaryota > Metazoa > Mollusca > Bivalvia > Mytilida > Modiolidae > Modiolus > Modiolus philippinarum. The sequence goes on from MJUU01068971.1 coordinate 155,169, forward strand.
CCCGCCAAATGATTTTATGTGACACTTACAATATATAAATTAAAAACCTAAGGAGTGTCTCCCTCAAATAAAGCTCTGGTCTTAGCTTAGGCTGGCTTCCTTTTTTTAGACCCTTTCGATTATTTGTTCTCCATCAATTTTTGTACACCTTCCATTTCTCGATTTCCAATGTTTTGTTTTTTTTTCCTTAACTGTTGAGACAAAAGGTGTCCAAATGACCATATGAAGACAGTACATTTACAGTTACTTCGGTATTTAGTTTTTTAAAACCACTGAAGGGATGCCACTGCTGGTAGACTGTAAGTCTATGAGAATATTCACCAGTCGAGTAGCCCAGTACCTCGGTGCTAGCCAGCAAACCGTTTTTTTTTTCTGTCTTTTTATTTTTTTTAATTTTTTTTAATTTTTTTTTTTTTTTTGCTTGTTTTTGTTTTTTTTCTTTGGAAACTTACAATATCTTAATTATCTTTTTTTACACTAAAGAGCATCTTCCTCATGCCAAGCGCTATCAATAGCTGAGTTTGGGTTCCTATTTAGGTCCTCTTGTTTATTTGCTCTCCATCAGTTTTTGTACACATCCTTCGATTTCTGGATTTCCAGTATTTTGATTTATCTGTACTGATGAGACATAAGTTGTCGAAATGACAATATGCAAAAAGTAAGATTACAGTGGCCTTTTTTTCTTTAAAGTAACACATACGTCAGATATATTTTAACATCTGAAAATCGTATTTCTTATTATATTCATATAGCATATAAATGTGAGGGGACAAAACGTTTTAAGGAAAAGGGAGCATAGACGTTAAAACTCCCTTCACACTGGATAAATTTTTTACAACGTTCTCAAGAAGTCCTAAAAAATCAAATGAACGTGGCAAGAACTTGCTGAACGTAGTAAAGGCGTGATAGAAACTTGAAAGATCGTAGTGCAAACTTTATTTAACGCATAGGAAAAAGAAGGGAAACGGGGAATGTGTCAAAGAGACAACGACCCAAGTATGAACTTCAAGGATGTGAAAGATGTGGAATAATTTTGAACACGTTCGAAGCAAACGTGGTGAGAACGTGATGGTGACATAACGTAGTAAATACATAAGAAGAACGTATTGCGAACTGCGTTGACGTAGAAAGTACGTGAAATGAACGTGCCAAAAACTTCATGGACTTCGCACAGACGGGATGAAATTCTCTGCCATCTATGATACGTTCTTACTACGTCCTTAAAGTTTGCAATACGATCGTTGCACGTTTTTAATACGTTTTCACTACGATTTTATATAACGGTATTTTTCAATCAAGTTTGTATCACGACCTTAGAAAGTTGTTAATTAGTCTTTAACACGTCCATCAAGTTTCTACTACCTTAATAGTACGTTCTGGCGGTTTTTACGCCGTTTGTAGTAGGTTTTTATAGTACTAGGCTTTTGACAGGTTACATGTATTTTCACGTATATTTTCGACATGAGAATAATCATTTACACTTTCTTGTAAAGTACTTGTATTTTTTTTTATTCAACATCTATCAGTGTAGGTATATATATATATTAAGTCATATTCAAATTCGTGCATTTAAAAGTTCATTTAATTTCGGATCTACTAATTACGTTCATATAAACTCCAAAGAATTAATACACATGACCTTTGGTGACCGCTAAGTTCCACGAATTAAATTTTCTTTAAAATTGCAGTATGAAAGAAATGATGTACTAAATTTACTTCAAGAAAAAAAAATGAAACTGTCAATCTAGTTAACAGAATCAACTCCTATTTTGAATATCTGTTCTTTTAGCCATAAATTTCTAAACTTCTTCATAGAAAATAAATTACTAAACTGTTGAATGGAAACTTACAGACCTTAATATGAAATGATAATAGTGTTGATTTGCAGTACAAAAACATTGCTGAAATTACAGCTTCAATCAGTTTCTTCATGTCGAAAAACCTATGATTTATTTTTCATCAAAAACTTGGCAACAAAGGATCCTCCACACATATGACCTGTAACAATTATATTTCACCAAAAAACTTTGCAATGAAGGATTCTCCATACATATGACCTATTTCAAATTATTCTTTTTATATCTACAATGCCGTTTTTGTTAGGAAAACTGCGTACGAAGTCTCAAATATTCCTTAAGGCTAGAAAGGATTACCTCCACTGCCAAATATCTAAATTTCATTATATATTTCAGAATCATATTCATAACCTAGATATTTTATTGGTCTTTTTAAGTATCTTAAGTATTTTTAAGGAAAGTGTCGTTTCACGATAACACGAACATTTGATTCCAGTTTATGAACAATATTCTAAATATAACAATTACATGACCAGTAGTATTTAATTATATTCTTCAAATTCAGATTTGGCACTGATAACATATCGAAGAACCTCCAAGAAGTTTTAATATGGCATCTTATATTTTTTTATAAAGATAAGGCTTTCCAAGAACAATATTTTAAGATGACGCCCTTCAATTACTGCTATCAAGTACCCTTGACACATGCTTAAAGGAGAATATGGAATAGTTCAGTCCTTAACCAAACTACCAATACTTAACCATCTATAGATTTTTTCATAAAATTCCTGCGAAAAGTGATGCGAGGCATGTTTTTTTATAAGTTACAAAATGCTGCACGAACTGGCATTCGAAAAATTTTGAAAATGCTAAAAATTTGCAATATTTGCAAACTTTTGGTTGATAAATACAATATGCACACATTTTATGAACGTCAGAGGTATGTAATACACACGCTTATCATTTGTTGTTTAAAACGTGTATAAACGAACACATGATTCCTTGTATTTAACGAGTATAGTAAAATGCATTAGCCAGTGTTTGTGTTATAAATGACTGGTTTATGAACAAATTAAAAAAAAATCTTTCCACAAAATGTAAATCAATGCTTTGTTTCAGCATCACAATGATTGAGATGATTTGAAATAAAATTTGTGGTTTTCTTTGGTGTTACCTATTCTGTTATTCTGCACATCTTTCGGCTTCATTTCTATTTTAACATCGTTTGATTTGACTGGGAAAGATAATTAACTGATCTGAAGGAAGATCGTCAAAATATGGTCTTTCAGCCATGCAGGCATCCGACTGTTCATTGGACGCTCGTAGTGCACGCGTTCTGCATACTTTAAGTATGCTACTAAAATGTTTTTTTTATAAATAATAATATGTCCTGTTATGCTTTTTGTATGCTGCATATAAATCATTAGTTTCCCGTGTGTTGAAAATCATCAGTCCAATGTAAAAATGTGTCCAACAAGAGAATTTCTGCAAATTCTTCAGCAAGTGCTATCGTTTTTTACTAAAATTTCGAAGTTTTCGAACATTGCTAGAACTTTGTAGCGTGACAGGACCATAAATCAAAATCGTAACCGGGTGGTTTGTCAGCAGCGTCGAGTAGAATTTGATTGGAAATTATGGAAGAATGAAGGCATTAAAAATTGAAAACGATGTTGCCGATCCAATCAGACCGCTTCTGGTAAAATTCCCATATTAGAATTGAAATAAACCATGTTTGTCCGATACTTTGCCAGACTTTTTTTTTCTTTTTTGCTTTTTTTTGTTTTGTTTTTTTGTTTTGTGTTTTTTTTTCTTTGTTACATTGGTAACGTTTGGGAAAAAATACTACAAAAAGAACCTCGACCCAACAATGTGATAGTGATTTATCTTTTTTTATTGTCTCTAGTACAAACTCTGTACAAACGTATTGGAGACTTACCTCAAACAGGGAGGTCGCAGTGCAGTCGTAGCAAGGACGTAGTTGAAAGTAGTAAAGACGTGATGAACGCGGAAGAAACGTAGTAAGGACTTATTAGACCTACAAGAAACTTGGTCAAAAACTTAAAAACGTATCGCGATCTAAGCACTGACGTAGAGAAATCGTTGTAAAAAAACTTTAAAGCTATATTCATGGGTATATTTTTATCCCATTTTCACAACGTTCCACAGAGTTTTAAGAACGTACTAAGATCTTGATGGTCTTCCTGACAGTGTGACGGGGCCTAACCTATAAGAAAAACTATGTGGGACATCTCAGTCATAACTGTCTGTTTTTTCTTTGGGGGGGGGGATTTTGCGTGACCACCTTAAACAGGCATTTTTGTATTCTTCTTTCGATAAAAAGATAACTTTAAAAGAAAACTGAATTATTAGTAAATACTTTTATAAGATTGAATAACTACTAGAACATAATATACTGCTTTGGATGGCTTCTTTTTTCATATTGTGTAAATAATAATCGTATTCAGTGTTTATAAAACGTCAACCAATTTTGCATGAAATAGCATTCTTCTTAAAATATTGTATTTTTGCAAATGTGGGAGATTGTGGGACCTTTTTTCTCTGAAGGAGATTTTGGTCTTCTTCGGGGAGAACCTTATTAAGAAGGAGATTCGATGAGTTAGTTGGAGTCTACCTTGAAATGTTGGAGGGTGAGCCGGTATGAAAAGGAGCATAATTTTTAGGAAAAGGAAGTGTAACTGTTGAAATTCAGTGAGACATTGTTAGTTCCCCTAAAATAGACAGTGAGACAGATTGACATTTAACATTTTTGGGAAGAATACTACAGTTATTTATACTTTAGGGAAAAATTTTTAAAGCAAAAACGTAGTAAAAAAGTGCAACATTTATGTTAGAACATTTATTAATTTTCTAAATGGATCTAAATTTTTAAAGACACTTATACCTTTACTTTGAAATGTAACTTTGAATATTCTAATTGAAAATTTGGTTTAGAGTACCGATAATTAAATAGGGCATACCAACGCTTTCATGAAATAGGTTTTCACATCACATAGGTTAGCCTTTACTCGGCAGAATATCATCATTAAATAGTTAACCCCTGCTTCCTTATGTCGAGTATTGCGAGACATGTTCTAATAAAATGATCCGTATTTCACTCGAACAATTGTTTTTGAGTATATTTTTTCTATGTAAATAATGTCATCTGTTGTTATGACTGCGTCTTTGCATTTGTTCACCTCTATGGGTGAAATCAGCGAATAAATTATAAAATAAACATGATGAAGGACATATTTGAGGAGCAACCATTTGTTTGTATTGAGCTGAGATGAACGTGTGATCTCGGATACTTTTTCATGTAGACTTTGAAACTAACTATTTTGTTTTCTAAATGGAAGCAATCCTGTCTTTTTTGGGGGCCATGGCAGAGTATTTGGATTATATATGTCATCCTCGTTTTTTTCAGCCTTTTCCAGATATTTTTTTTTAATTTCCGATCCTGGAATTTTTGTTTCGGAATGGTTTCCCCCCCCCCTCCGGACAAGAAAAATCAAATGGTCAGTTATTTATTATCCCTGACGGTGAAATTTTTGACTAATAATAAGCCAAATAAAGTCTTAATTCGTAAAACTTTAAATACAAAAAGTAATGAAACTTATGATATACATCTCTTATATTTCTGGCGTAGAGAAGTTTAATGAAATAAATGAGACTTTAGGACTCTCATTTTGAATGAGTAAATTAAATGTAGATCCAGAAATTCCTAACACCATCACGGGAAAGCGAAAATGTAAATTTCATGTAGTTAAGTATGCCAGAGTTATGTTACCGTTATATAAGTATATTGGAATATGCGGATTCATAATTATTCAGCAAAATTTGAAAAGAAATGTTGGCAACAATTACTGTTTTATTTTAAAGAAAAATTGTGTTTTTGCATTATTTCATATATTAACTATAAAAATTCATATTTCCATGAATCTTATTAAGATCTAACTTAAGCATATTGATTTTTTTTTAATTTCGGATAATTAAAGATAAACTGATTGAAAATGTACATTTATGGTAAACAAATTCCTGTAATTAACTGAGTCGTACTGTTGCAATCCGCCACAGTGGGACACAGTTATTTCAAATACTGTGACTCACTGTCATGCACTGTAACAATATTGAGCAGTGCATAACAGTAATACCAAATTCTGTCATATGCACTGTAACAATCAAGGACAGTGCATGACAGATGTTGCAAAGACTGTAATTTACAGTGAGTTACTGTTACAGTGCGAGACAGTGATGACAATACGTTTAGTATTACTGTTGAGGACTGTCCGGGATTGACACCGTTCTTAACAGTACTTTATAGATTTTTGACAGGACTTCGACAGAAGCTAACAGTTAATGACAGTAAAAAATCACTGTACCTGGTATGGACAGTACTTTATTGTTGATAGTGGACAAGACAGGAAATGGGGTAAATGTCAAGGAGACAACATCCTATATCCAGGTCCAAAACGACCTAAAAATCACCGTACGGTCTTTAACACAGTGAGAAACCTCACACCATATAGCAAGCCCTAATGGCCCCAAAATAAAAAAAATGAATAAATCAATGGGAGCAAACCACATCAAATAACCCGAATATCAAGAAACTAAGATTTTATTAGAAGACAAGGACATATATAACCAAGATATTTCTGACTTGAATCAGGCGCACAAATTTCTGTGTGGTTCAACTCGTTTTCCGGGATCCAAATTCCATCCCCCCAAACCCCAACCCCCATAGTGGTGAATGACTAAAAATAAAATAACAATAAATGGCTACGCAAAGCGCAACATGATACGACCGCAGTATGTCGAACACTGAAATTAAAACAAGTGTAATTTATAAAGTGAATGTACACACAGTTAAGAGATTGACACAGAGACTACATGGACACAATAAGGAGCATGACACAGTAATTAGCTGGACAAAAACTAGGGAACATAAATATAAGACCTTTTTGATCCTCTGAAATTATGCATGGAATGCTAAATATGTTACCATACTACCAACAGCTTACATCAAGAGGAATCTAAATATTGGATTAAAGATAAAAATGTTCCATATTTTGAAAAATAGCAATTCCGACCCGTTTGATCTCTTAAAGCTTGATATCAGAAAGAGATACGTAAAATCTGTTGACAAATTGCCGAAAGATTGCAACAAAAGGATTCCAAAGAAAAAAAATCCCATTAAATCCGATGAAAAATAAAGATTTTACATATTTTAGAAAAAAATTGGCCCCTTTGACCCTTTATAGCTCGGAAATCGTAAGGGTAACGAAAAGCCCGTTGGCATAATACTGAAAGCTCACAACAGTAGGATTCTAAAGAAAAAATTCCATTGAAATCCGATGAAAAATCCATATTTCCTCAATTTTAGATAATCTGCACATTTGCAATTTTGGCCCCGTTTTGCCCCATATAGCTCCAAGAGGAAACATATTATCGAAAATCTAACATTGAAACGGTATGTTTATTTCCATAAGGAATCCATTGAAAAAAAATGCATCTGAACCAGAATAGAATTAAAAAGCCAAACTTTTTAAAATTCGATCCCTTTGGATTCCATTTATGTTATGAACGACGTGAAATCCATTACTTACTAATGACTGGAAATTTCCTCAGGAGCACATTGAAAGAAACCCCATCAGAATCCAAAAAAAAAATAAATATTCAACAGCCGTATTTGTGCAAGCACCCAAATTTGCCCTTTTCAGCCCCTTCTGGTAAAACTGGAGGGACCAAAATATTCAAAACCGATCCCAGCCTTCCATTTTTGCCAAGAAAAATTGTCTTAAAAGTTCATTAGGATTGATCAAACACAAAATTGTCTACAGACAACGACTATGAAGACGACAACGATAAAAACGACGGACGAACCCATTGCCATACCATTATACTACATCAAATTTTTTGTGTTCTCGTATAAAAAAAAGAATCATATTTTTACCCGCTTCCATTTCAAAATTGCTGTATTTGTTGTCTTTATATCGAAATACTATGAAAGTACTATTGCTCGTGGGATTCCAATTTTCGTGGATTTCTTGATCCGCTAAAACCACGAAATTAAGTTCCCGTTGAAATGCATTTTCCATAGAGTTTTAATGCATTGAATAAGAAACCACGAATTTAAGTACCCACGAAATAACGATGTTTATAAAAAAAATAATTACTTCCGAAGTAATTCACCAAAGCTCTCCTTTATTGGATTTTTAAGTTGGATAGGTATTTTATTCGTTTTTATTTTAGCATAAATAAGAATATAATAGTAATATCGGACTATCAAACTGTCACAGCAGGAAAGTTACGAAAGCCACATATCCTCTTATAACTGTGCAACACTAAGATACTCGACATATTTCCACGAACAACAGTTCTTTTAGGACTGTTACTTTAAATATCCGCTGATACTTTGCTGCTCTATAACCTCCTACCAAAGGTTTTAAAAAATCTTCAAAAAAAATATATGAAAATCTTAAAACAATTTGAAGCCCCTTACGTTTCACTTCGACCTTATTTTAATAGGAAGATATTTGGTTATTTGTTCTCTATCAGTTTTTAAACATCTTTGAGTTTATGGTCTTCCAAACGTTTAGATTTTATCTGCACTGATGAGACATAAGTTGTCGAAATGCGCATTTGCAGAAAGTAAATTCACAGTGACTTCGGTATTTAGTTATTTGCCGACTTGTGTTTTATTTACTGACCTTGTACAAAAACGAACAGTTCGACAAGACCGTGAAATGATACTACATCAGTACTACTATGAATGCAATCAATTAACGGATCACATTAAATTGGGCTTTCACTGTAGTATTTTGACTACATATTGTGCCAAAACAGGCCACCGTTTCTTTTAATTTACTATTTTTTTCGTTTGTTAGAGACCATGTCTGGAATAAGTTAACAAATACCTAACACTTATGACCCTGACTTATATTTTCAGTCTTTCTATGTCCATTTCAAAATAAAAGATTTTAACATGAACAACACCTACATGCATAACCAAGATAGAATCTGTCATATCTGATGTGTAGTGCATCACTCTTATGTTTTCGTTAAAAATTAATTGTCATCCATATATCTTGTGTCTGTCTTGCGCCGTTGTTTTTGTTTTTGTTTCCAGCTTCATTGTTTTCTGTGTTCTCGTTTTTGCCCTGTCTTTGGACTTCGATTTTTGTGAATTTCACTCCTTTGTTCCTTCGTTATTCTACTGCCGTTGTATCATAATGTTTGGTATCAAATAAAGGCAACTCAATTATTGTTCACTGATTTATTTTGAACCAAATTTAAGGTAATTTAAAAACTTTAAATTGAACATAAATTTAGGAAATGTACGAATTATTCACCGTCCGGGGATGCAAAAAATGTTATCCTCCCCTGCAACAAATTGTAAAATTTTCGATTTTTTTTTGTATTTATTTCTTTCCTTTTTTGCTCTCAATTCCCTAGTTTGCTAGATTAAAAACTTTAGCTATTTCCAGTACTTTTTATACGTAACTTTTCATTTGCAATATCTAAATTTTTCAAAAAAAAATATCCCATTCATGCATAGTCAAGTCCTTGGCTGAAGTCACTGCTGGGGGACTATTAGGTCACGAGGATACTCACCAACCTCGTAATCAGTACTTCGGTGCTGAACCGAAAACCGATTTTATTTTGAAACTTATAATATCTAAGTAGTATATCCCTCATGCAAAGCTCTGTCCTTTGCTGAATTTTGGCTTTTCTATTAATAAACAAGCGTATTTTTTTAATCCATCAGCTTTAACACTTAATTCGGTTCACGAACTTCCAAATGTTTTTCTTTGATTTACACTGAAGAGACATAAGTTGTCGAAATGCGCAGATGAAGAAACTAAAAAAAAAAGCATCTTCGGTATTTTCTTGTTTATCAGTTGTGCAATGTTAAAACTTTTATTATAAAAATACCTAGATTTTTTTTTCCAGTTAAAATTCTTGAAAAATGGAAGTTTTCGGGATTTTCAATATAATCACTATTTCGATTTTTTATTTAATGTAAGGCTTGTAAGAAATCTGAATGTATATGTTTTCATTGTCTATGTTATTATGTTAAATTGACAAAATGTGTCAAAAATACTGTCTCAGTCTAAGTTTAGCACAAATTTCCACCTTAAAATTGAGGTATATTTCAAATTGCAAAAAATGGGAAGATCGAACGGAAAATGTCATTTTTGCAAAGTCAATACGGAAAACCTAGTACATTTATTTTTTAGTTGTGTACATATTAAAGTATTGTTTGAAAGAATCTTTCAAGCTATCAATACTTATTTTGTCGAAAATAACACCGAAATACTACAATTTTCAAAACAAAATGTAATTTTAGGGGTTTTTGATAAAAGTAAACAAAAATGTGTTATTGTAACATCAATATTAAATACTGTTAAGTGGGCTATTTGGAAATTACGAAACGTAATAAAATATCAAAAGAAAGATTTTTCATTTCGACTTCTTGTCGACGCCGTTCGAACGGAATTTAGATATCTCATAATTTCAATAGACCAAAAGACAATAAAAGGCGAATTGAACAAAAATATCGTAGAAAATATAACAAACTTAATTACGTACAATTAATTAAAATAGAATTAAAACTTACCGACTTAAGCTGCTTTACATCCCAATAAAATAAACAACCACGTGCAAGTGTGACCCTTTTCCGGGACACCTAACACGGTATATACAAAGTTAAAGTACACATTTAAATGACCGTAATCAATGACCCGTATCAATTTTAAATCAAGCTTTGTTAAAAAGATTATTTTGATTTGATGTATTGTGTATTGATCTTGGCGTATTTATTTATTTATTTATTTATGTAGTTGTCTAACACATGCATGTGTTTTGTCAATTAAATCCCCTGGTTTATTTGACAGTTATATACTGGGCTGAACCTTAGTGAGATCGCTGTGTCACTAAGGAGCAATATTAACAGCATGAAATGAATAAATTGTTGATAATTGTAAAAAAAAATTGAGGTATATTATACCTGAAAATGTTATTTATAAATTCTTTTTAATGTCCAAGTACAGTCGTATTTGGTGAAGCTTTCCTGTATTTGGCACAGCCGAGGGCCGATGCAACTGTTCTCTGATATTATTCATGGTTTATATGAACCATTTCTTTGACATTTTCAAGTAAGATTTGGAATTTTTAAACCTCCCTGGACAATTTATCTTAAGTTTAACCTTCCAAAGATCATACCTGACGTGAAAGGCACATACCTGCTCAACATCATATCAAATTTTCATATAACATTTAAAGCCTTCTAAGAAATTTTCGGAATGTCGGAGTAGCCACCTATAAATACGTACCAGGACGTCACAAAATTGCGCAGAATCGTCATTTTGAATTCTCCTTCTTTAAGTTTTAAAAAATTACACCTGGTCGATTGACATTGGTCTAAAATAAACCTTAGATATCAATGTTAGAAAGGGTGTATCATTCATCAAAATCATGCTTACCCTTCTAGAGCACCTGATGATACCTCAGTTTTAATAGGGGTTCACACTTCTAGTGCTTTAGTTTTGTAGCGTTCTTGTTCATTTTTGCTTATTTGTTTTGTCTTTGCCATACTGTCTCAATTCGTGTTGCTGTGAATTGCCGCGATTTTGGACTTATGATTTTAGAATTTCCCCTTTCCTCGTTCTTGCTTCGGTATTCGTTTGCCGATGTATTCCCTGAAATAGTTTAAAAGGTACAAGAATACAAAGTTTAAAAAGGTCTTTTTTCTCTGCCACACTCTCATGTTTTGTCTCTGTTTCTTTGTTGTTTTCGATGTTGCCATTGTCCTTCGATTATTTTTTGGATTGACGGTTCGACTATCACTTACTTCACATGTTAAAAGCACTATTTGGTTGAATTAGTGGTTTGATACTTTAATGGCACGTTTATTTACTGATGACTAAAAATGATAGGCATTATCTTTAAAAATCTCAATTTATACAGGTTGTATATGCAAATTTCATTATTACCTAGCCAAATGGAATCGAACAGATTTCTATTGAATTTTTCGTCAAACCAGCTAAGCGAGTAAATCGTGACTTCAATTTTTCAAAAAAAAACTGACTTTTTTTCTATATGGAGTTTCAGGAAAACAGCTTCCAAATATGTCCGATATACATGTATTAATACCCGGAAGTCTTTGACTCTTGGCATTTATACAGGGCATCTGCTCTGAACTTCCGATTACATTTAAAGGCTGATGAGCACTATATATTTTTAGTTATCAGTTGATAGTGCACTACGTTAGACATAAAGAGGAATTTCAATACGAATTTAAATGTTTTAGTTGGTTATATTTGACCGTTTTAATCTGTACAAAATTATAATTTTCGGTTTTCTAGAATTTTCATTGATTTGTCGTTGAGATGTATGTTTGTTATAGAATTTAGACAAATCTTTTAAATATGGATGTAGTATTGTTTCAAGATGTCTAAGCTATCAGAAAGTCAGCTTAAAATTGTTTGAAGCAATTTACAGACTCTTAAAATGCAAAATGTTTACCCCTTCCCGTAAAAATTCGCAATATTTTCATTATTTAAGTTCACGTCAAAAGCTAAAAATTTGTGAAGTGTGCCTTTTAACCATACAAACATACTGATGTCTGTATAAGTAAAACTACAACAGTGTCTTGAGACTTGCCTGCAATTTGTGTATAAAATATGGAAGCAAAATGATTTTTTAAGGTTTTCTGTTACGAAATAAATATTGGAGATATAAAAAATGTGGCTGTATGCATGATTTTTTATTGATGATATATTTGCTACTTTCGGAGATGTTTTTCATCAAAAGCTATTTGGTATACAAATTGTGATCCTCTACTTGCATACTTGTTTTATAAATATTACTACGAAACTAAATTTGTTCAAGGATTCGTAAAAGATCATAAAATGAAAAATGCTATATACTTCAAAAATGCGAAGTTGTCGAAATGTGCAAATGCAGAAATCAAATTCACAGTAATTTCAGTATTTAGTTATTTGTTACCACTGGGTTGATGCCATTGCTGGTGGACTGTTAGTCCCCGAGGATATTCACCAGCCCAGTAGTCAGTACTTCGGTACTGACCCGAAAGCCGATTCTATTTGAAACCTTAGAATTTCAATTTATTGTAAATTTTGTTGAAAACTAAGGAGCATCTCCCTCATGCAACGCTCTCTCCTTAGCCGATTTTTGCTTTACATTTAGACCATTTTGGTAATTTGTTCTCTATCAGTTTTTACACATTTTTGAGTGAATAGTCTTGCAAACGTTTAGATTTTATCTGTACTGAAGAGACATAAGTTTTCGAAATGCGCATATGTAGAAATTAAATTCACAGTGACTTCGGTGTTGAGTTATTTCAATCCAACTTATAGATACATTGTTGATGTTCTTTCAATTAATAACGCATCGTTTACAATATGGATACCACCAATATATCCTTCAGAACTAGAAATAAAGGAAACGACAGAAACCATAAGATCTACATCTTTTTGGACTAACATCTCAAATTTGAGGACAATGGTCATCTCAGTATTTCCAAAATTATCTATTTTTCTCACATAGTAAGTAATATTCACACTTCTCATTGAGTGTATTTTTCACAGTTGATTCGTTACTCAAGAGCTAGCAAAAACTTATACAGACTCTTTCATTAGACATAGTTATCTTCGTGACTGCTTTATGAATCAGGGCTTCAAAAATGCGATCCCAGATGATCATTAGAAAAGTACTTTAATAGACATCAGTCCCTTGTAGAAAAAAATGAAAGTTTGGTCCGAACTGTGATTCAAAAATTATTTTTACTTAATGCTGGGACGAACGTTTCTTTTTACTGTCTACGACTTTTCATTAGCAATTGCTGTGGAGCTGCTACTAGATACTACCGCAATAAAACCGGTTTTACCCACAATTTCTTTCGATATGACTGTATTAAGTCAGGACCATTGCGGTTGACAATTTTTCCGATGGTTTTTGCACCTGCTTTGTCTATTTGCCTCTTGAATTTTGGCTCTTGAAAGAACAGGTCGGTAATTTTGTTTTTACCCCGATTAACATTAACATAATGTGTTTTTTATATATAACTATTTCTTTATTACGGAGGCATCGAGGGAACATATGAATTTTTTTTCTATCTCGTAGCCACGAGATACTATCTCGTTCCCACGACATACTTTGTCGCAGCCACAGGTAAGCTATGTCTTGGACACGAAATACCATCTCGTTCCCACGACATACTAACTCATGGCCACCAAATTTGTCTTTCTCACTAGATATTATCTCGTTTCCACGACATAATATGTCGTGGCCACGAGATAGCTTTGCCTTGGAGCAAAGCTCGTTGTTGAAGGCCTCACGGTGTATAAGTATTTTGTCGCCACGACTTAGTTTGTCGTTGGAACGAGATAGTATCTCATAGCCACGACAAAGCTATCACGTGGCTACGACTTAGTATCACGTGGGAACGAGTTAGCTATCTCATGGTAAAAAACTCACATGTCCCCTTCGTGCTTCCCTACATTATAACAAACATTGCAATTGAGTTTTTTATGCTGGTCGTTATCGCTGGATTGAGAATATTAAGAAAGGTATCAATGAATTTTTTTTTTTTGAGTTTTTGACATTATATTATCTTTATATCTCAAATATTTTCCCAGATATTAAACTTACTAAAAACTATCATCATTAAGTTTTTGTGCAAATGTAAGTGTTTTGTATAATTCTGGCCATCGAAAAAAAAAATATTATCCGAATCATTCCATAAAATGTCTTTAGATTAAGTTATTTATAGTTCAAAAATAGTCATGTTATGCACTGCAAGTTTTCTTATAAAGTATAAGATACCGTGTATTTCAAACAAAACAAGTGACTGATATTGAATCTATGAGGCCTCTTTTTCAACACGAGTGCCAATTGAAGGCTGAGGGGCAACAACAAGGCTTTTACCTGAGCACGAGTGTCGAAAAAGATGTCATCGACGGATGTAGTGCAGTTAGTAAGGTGGTTGCTTAAACCATCCCAAAAGAAGCAATATAGGGGTTGCGATCTCCAGTCACGAAGACGACGGCATTTTTGGATGGACAACAAATCTGGATTTTTACAACGATGTATTCCTTCCAGCAGAACAAGATGCCTCTACTTACTATATTAATAATATTTAAAAAGAAAAGCAAATGGAACCCACCAAAAAGTAAAAATGAGAACTTAGAATCTTTTATCGGTTCAGTTAAATCTGATGTCAACAACAGTATAACGAATAGAAAGCAAAGAAATATTACAAGGGAAGAAAGTACAGCAGTTAATTCGTTAAAAAGCCGAAACGATATTGTGATTAAACCGGCAGATAAGGGTGGGGCAGTTGTAGTTATGAACACATCTGACTACATCAAAGAAGGGAACAGACACCTTTCAAACAACAAATTTTATCAAAAATTAAATGCTGACCGTACAACTATAATTAGTGAGGAAATTAAGACCGTGCTAAGAGAAATGTTTGACAAAAAAGAAATTGATGGTGATACTTTTGATTATCTGTTACCAGATGAAAACTCTAAAGCTGGTCGTTTTTATATGCTCCCTAAAATTCATAAAGAGGGTAACCCCGGAAGACCTATTGTTTCGGCTAATGACCATCCAACAGAAAAGATCTCTGAATTTATTGACTATCACTTAAGACCTCACGTAAGAACACTCCCTTCGTTTATCCAAGATACGACCGACTATCTTAGGAAAATGGAAGCACTCAATCCTCTCCCAAACAATACAATTTTGGTATCGATGGATGTATCCTCTCTTTACACAAACATTCCTCAAGACGAAGGAATAGGCTTGGAACTCTAGAAAGGAGAAAAAACCATCCACAGAATGTCTTGTTAAACTTTTGACACTAATACTGAAAAACAACAATTTCATTTTTAATAATGAACACTTTCTTCAGATCAATGGAACAAGTATGGGCACAAAAATGGCCCCGTCCTATGCAAATATATTTATGGGTAATTTTGAAAAACGACTTCTTTCTAGTGCTCCATATAAGCCATTCTCGTGGTTCCGTTTTATTGATGATATTGACATGAAATGGACTGAAAGTGAAGAACATCTACAAACTTTCATCCAATACTGCAATGATTTCCATCCGAGTATAAAGTTTACATACGAAATATCATCAGAAAAAATGTCATTTTTAGACACTACAACCATTCTTAAAAACGGAGCTATGATAATGGACCTCCATACAAAGAAAACTGACAAACACCAATTTTTATCTCCTAAAAGTTGTCATCCAAAACATATCACTCGGGGAATTCCGTACAGTCAAGGGCTCCGAATCAAACGAATCTGTTCTACCGAAGCTAAATTCAACCAAAGAATAGGTGAATTGAAAAAGCACCTTAAAGCTCGGGGATATAACAATCACCTAATAAAAGAATCATTTGAAAAATTACGAAATGTAGTCCGAACCAGCCTCCTACACTACAAAGAAAAGGATCAGTTATTGAGAACCCCGCTTGTTATTACCTATCACCCTGACCTAAGAACACTTAATGCTATTGTCAGAAAACATTGGACCCGAGTAGAAAATGACCCAAGCTTGCATAAAATATTCCCTTGTCCTCCTGTTGTTTCATTCAAAAGACCTAGGAACTTGAAAGACATACTGGTGTCATCAACTTTGAATAAAGCACAAACGTTAGATCAAGGGTGCTTTATTCCCTGTGGAATGAAAAGATGTTTATGTTGCAGAGCTGCTGATATCAAAAACACTTTCAGCAGCTCTGTTACAAAACAAAGTTACAAAATATTTACAAATTCTAACTGTAAATCAAAAAATTTAATTTATATTCTTACGTGCGGGGCATGTAAAATTCAATACGTGGGAGAAACTGAAGACAACTTTAACCTCAGATTCAACAACCACAGATCGTTTTTCAGAAACAACAGGAATTGTCCACTCACACGACATCTGAGAAATACCGGACACTCTTTCGATGAGGTAACATTCCAAATCATCGAGTTGAATTCCAACTGGGACAAGGAAGAAAGGAGAAAAAAGGAGAAATTTTGGATGTTTCAATTAAGAACGCTTGAGCCTGATGGTCTTAATGAAAAGAATTCAAAAACTTATAAGTAAAACACAGAACGAGAAAAATATTTTGATAAGAAATAGATTCTGAAGATTTAATTTGATTG
>MJUU01068971.1:172291-188622 GCA_002080025.1 Modiolus philippinarum
TATATATATATATATATATAAAGTTATAAAATGTGTATCAGGACAATAGCAAGTTAAAAGTTCGCTGCTGCGATGCCGAGCCGAGGGAAATGTGTCTTCGGAAACCATAAACTTCTTTTTGTTGGAAAAGCTAATTGCATTGATATGTAACGTCACCGGTCCATAGTTTAGAATACCATTGACCAGTAAGAGACTATTGAACAGTAGTTGTCACAATGACGCCTTGAATTGAAAAACAAACTTTTACATATATAAGATGAGTGACTGTATAAAATACCTCATTATCTGTAAACTTTATTTTTCCATTACACCAAAAGCTCTCAACTCCAACATGAATGTTGCCTTTCTTAGTAGCGGAAAATAGTTCCTGTAAAATACAACAAGTCGTGATCATAAAAAAAATCTAAATACAAAAACCTTGCTAATTGTGTTATAATGATTTTTATTTAAATTGACATCGCAGCGAATACAGAAAGTATTCCAATCTATTTAGTTTCGATATCTATCTTTATTAGGGTGAAGATTCAAATTCCGATATTTGCTAATAAGACATCAGTTGTCGAAGTATTCATATGCAGAAACTAAATTTACAGTGACTTCGGTATTTTGTTATTTGCATGCATGTATATCATATTTGAATCTCCGAGACGAAGATTATGAAAATTTATAGTTTTTGCTCAATTCAATTTTTTTTTATTAAGGTCTTTCACGGTTGCAATTGTAAAGACCTTCTTGTTCAGTTCTTTCAACACAGTGATAGACCTTCTTTTAATTCTTCTGATGATTATTCTTAAGGCCTTTCACCACATGGCAAAGAACTTATTGTAATTTTTCCGATTAATATTATTATTATTCTTTTTCTTCCGCCGCACTCAAGCCTCAAAACTACCCAACATATCTATTCAATACTTAGTGTGATAAGTTGACATTGCTGTGGGACCTCAAAACCGATGTTATCATATTGAGCTTTTTTAGTAATGGAGTTATCCCCCAAACAATGTTAACCTTGTTAGGGGATAAAATCAGAAACAGTGACTGATATCAAAAATCTGACGGCGGGAAAATATTGCAGCTATCCTCGAAAGAAATTGTCATAGAATCTGCGTTTTATTTGACCTCTAAATACGCAATTTTTTCAAAGTTATCGGATTTCCACCAAAGTTTGTTTCCATGTAGGTTCCATGGTCTTGATTATAAATAGGACGGGGGAGCAAACACATTTTCTCGTCCGCCATTCAAAATTTTGTAATCGCGATATCTGGAAAACGTAAACAAATTATGAAATTATAATATTGCAAAAAAATCTTCTCTCATTCAAATCTGCATTTAATACAATTATCGAACACTCTTCGATGAACCTTTTTTGAGTTATAGCCCTGGAAAAGTTTCGGAAAATAATTATTATAGAAGAACTTTTAAACGCTTACAGATAATATAGTAAATATAATATTAAAAATAATCAGTGTGTAGAGACCTTCTATTTGAGATCCAGGTTAAAAGTCATCGGTGACCTTTGACCGTGTCCTTTGACCCTGTTTCAACCGTTATAGTTAGCTGATCAAATGTACGGAGAAAAAAATGTTCATCTTCACGAGACGCAACTTTGTTACATTTGGTCCGAAAAGACTTGACGACTCTTAAGGGTACAGGTTTCATTAAGAACTCAACAACGGGAAAAGGAAGGTGATCAAATGTATTCGAGGAAATGAGGTCTACATTTTGCACAATGGATCCAAAAACCGGTTTAGGGGTATTTGCTGATATCTTAAAAACTCTGGAAATACAAAAAAAAACATTCATGGGGAAAATGTACATCACAAAATGTTCTATAAGTGGGTCAAGGTCAAATATTAATGTCCCTAGCAGCAACCAACTGATAAAAAACTAAAGAATGTTCATAAATTTTGCTTACATCATATTTTGACTTGAATAGACAATAAGATCAAGCTCATAACATGTTAAGCATGATGGAAACTGGTGAAAAACCTTGTTAGCGGATAAACTCGTAAACCGTAAAAAAATTGATAAAGTACAATGGCATAAACGTCCTCTGACATTGCAGTTTCGTTACATTTTTTAATTTTTTTTTGCCCTTTGAAAGTTCTGAATTCCGTAATACATCGGCAAACGAATAACGAAGAAAGAACTAGGAAAGTGGAAATTCTAAAATCATAAATCCAAAATCACGGCGATTCACAGCAACACGAATTGAGACAGTATGACAAAGACAAAACAAATAAACAAAAAATGAACAAGAACGCTACAAAACTAAAGCAGTGTGAACCCTTATTAAAACTGAGGTATCATCAGGTGCTCCGGAAGAGTAAGCATGATCTGCTCCACGTATGGCATCCGTAAAATGCCAGTGAATAGTCCGGTTTTGTCACTGTCGGTGTTAGTCAGTCCGGTAACAAACTCTAGATCTACCCAAAGATATCTGTTCTCATTTGTGAAACAAAAACATTGTAGTGGTCTGTCAAATAATGGTGACGACTGTAATGGTTCTGTACTGACAATTGCAACAATTACTGCACATACCCTTGATGTATAAGTTTATGAGACAGTAATTTCGCTCTGTTGACAAATCGCTGTACAAACAACAGGCACGGCAATAGCGAATGCGCTGTGATTTGTACACGCTATATGCCGGAGAAGTGGCAATATTACTGCTCAAAATGGGAAGTTCACTATTGGAAAGTCGGAATCATCACGCTTGTCGTAAAGTTTTGTTTTCAGACGTCCAGAGTTGTCAAAGTAGAGGTATAGGTTCAGGTATGATGCTGATGATGTTGTTTCAGTGGTTTCTTTAATTTCGAGTTCATTTGGGTATATATGATGATGGATATCCTTCAATTGAGGATTTTTCATTAAAAGAACATCATCTATATAACGGAAACTGAAATTAAAGGATTTGCCAAGCTTATTGTCTTTTTTCTGAACTAGACCTTGTATGAACCTGACTTCATACGAATAAAGAAACAAATCTGCTAAAAGTGGCACACAATTAGTTCCCATAGGTATCCCTATTGTCTACTGGAAAAACTTGTCTTCCAAATTCTACAAATATGTTATCAATCAAGAATTCGCCTCTGTATACTTTTTGTGTCAATCAGTGTGATGTTTAACAAAATAGGCCCATCTTTACCTATCACTAAATATGAATATCTTCTTTCACCCTTTTTAATTACAGAAAGACTTATGTATTAAATCCCGGAGTACTGACTTTAGCTCATTGTGTGGAAGAGTAGTATAGAGAGTAGAGAAATCAAATGTTTTGACACTGTTGGAGTGGTTTAGTTCAGTTGAAGAAAGATATTCTAATAAGTCTTTCGAGTTTTTGGGAATCCACATCTGATTCATTCCTCTTGGTGAGTATACGTTATCACTATATTTCTTGAGGCCATCTTTTTTTTTCGGAAACCACAGGTCGTAGAGACCTGAAACCTGAAATCCTGAAATCTGCACCACTGATCACCACTAGACCAATTCTTAAATGATGTCAAGGTCACAGGTCAACCTTGACCTTGACTTTTGTCCTTGAACCTTCGAAGTGGACTAACTAAACCGTAATCGATAGCTGATGAAATATGATGAGAAAAATGTTCATCTTCAACAGACGCACTTTTGTTAAATTTGGTTCGAAAATATGTGACTGCTCTTTGCAAGAATTATTCTCCTTCGAAAGATTTTAAGTTTTCGTTCATGCTAAATACTCTCATGCAATAAGTCGTAGAGACCTGAAACCTCATTGTTCATAAGTGATATATGGTCATCTAAAAATGTAAAGGTCAAATGTTACCGGTTCTGGTCACCGATGACCTTAGATATTGACACGCTTTAACTAGTAAACTGTAAGAGAGAGATAATCAAAGGATGAGTTGCAATAAGGCCATTTTCCGGCCAATCTAGAATTTTGATATAATATGTTTCAATGTAACCTACAATATGTGTACATTAATAATATAAAATAAAATTTCAAAATCCGGATGTGCAACAACATCAGTAGAATACCGAAGAAACAAAAGAGTGAAATTCACAAAAATCCAAGTCCGAAGACAGGAAAAAAACGAGAACACAGAAAACAATGACGCTAGAAACAAAAACAACGACGCCAGACAGACACAAAGCACAGAAACAGAAATCACAACATTCAGAACAAAGGCACTCAAAGTGTGAACTCCAGAGAAACTGAGAGTGACATCAGTTGCTTCGGAAAGGTAAGCATGTCCTGCTATGCTAACAGCTACCGTCACACTGTGAGTGATTCAATCCGGCAAAGTGTCAAAGTCCGTAGTCATATCTGGGAGGACGTGAATCTAGCTGAGAATGACCACTTTCATTTGGGATAATGACAAGTCATATCTTTCAATGATGCCATGCTGACGGCCATAGAATTTCTTGGGGATGAAATAACAAAGGTTGAACACATTCCTGACTAAGCAGCTTTTAGGACACTGTTTTTGCTCTGTTCAAAAAATCACTGTACAAACTACATGCTAGACAGTAACGAATCAACTGTGAAAAGTACACTCCATAGGCTGGAGAGGAAGGTATATTGCTGCTAAGAAAGGGAAAGTTCACAATTGGGAAGTTAAAATCATCAAGCTTGTCATACAGCTTAGATTTCAAACGTCCATCTTCTTCAATGTACAATAAAAGATCTAGGTACGAAGCTGAAGTAGGGGTTTCAGTTGTTTCTTTAATTTCAAGCGCATTTGGATAGATCTGATGTAAATACTCCTTAAATTTAGATTTATTAAGAGAAAGTACATCGTCTATGTAGCGAAAGCTGAAATTAAAGGAAGCGGCTAAATGTTTTTGTTTTCTTTGAATAAATCCTTGTAAAAACTTGGCCTCGTACGAGTAAAGGAAAAGGTCGGCCAACAGCGGCGCACAGTTTGTTCCCATAGGAATCCCTATTGTCTGTTGGAAAACCGGACCTCATGTGATCACGTGATTTTACAACGACTCTTGTTAAAAGAATAAAAAGAGTATAAAAAGAATAAAGATTGACACGGTGCCAAAACAACATTGAAGTCATTTCGATAATATGCATATGGTGATATCATTTGTTTTGAAATTAATTTCTTTTTCAAAGGGAAATGATAAAGTTAAAATCAAATAACACTTTATGAGAAAAAAGTACACCAAAATTTCATTTTTCGAGGTAAATGAAATTCTTTGCAATTAAAGTTTCTTTTTCCTCTACTGGATTTGACTTTATTACCGGATTTGACATGTTTCAACACGGCGGGTGTCTTATAAGAAGCAGGAGATGCTTACTCTACCGGTGCACCTAATCTTATCCATGGTTTTGATTGGGTCCGTGTTGTTAATTTTTGTGTATGTGCGTGTCTTCCTTTTCTTTTCTGTGCCGTGCGCCAGTTTTGTCTTCGTTTCTTAGTTTTTCCGACGTTGCAATTGTCCTTGGATTGTTCTTTTCAGACTGACGGTTCGGTTCTCACTTACTTTACCTTCCTATTTTCTGATATTTCCTGATTTTAATTTGAATTTGTGATAGTCCGACATATTTTCATATACTTATACATATGTTCATATATATTAATATAAATTTGAAATAAAATATCACGTCAGTAGGCCTAAATATAATGATTCTGTCGACCTAGAGTCTTTATTTGTTTTAGTACTTATTTTTGATTTTTTACAATTTTTCTTACAAACACTGAGAGATTGATCATTTCAATGTTAATATTATGCGGTTTGTTTGGTAGAATTAAGAATATGTATAATAATTATTAAGAAGTTTTATTATAAATTAAACAAATTGTGCAGACACAGCCTTCAACACATTTCATGTCTCAGTTTTGAGCATGACTCGAAAATAAACCATCAGTGTACTATGCCTCCTGCACACATACCAGGTGCACGATCTTTAGAAGGGCATGTCAGTGATTAGAACTCTTATTTTTTTCTGTTTTCAAAGAAGAAGCCACTCATTTCAGTTTTATTCCAATAAAAGAATCAACTTTGAACAATTATGGAATCTCTTTTCTGACATAAAGACACGCTTATCGCAGAACAAGTTTTCATTTTGCTGCAATCATTTCAAAAATATTCTTGGTAATGAAAGAGCATTATATTTTCATTGTGAGAGCCTTCCCTCACTACTATGAAGCTTAACAAGAACAACAACTAAGCAGTAGAAAAGGCCTTTAAAACTTAAAATACATGTAGCCGGCAGGTGATTCTAAGATTCCTTTATTAAATAGCATCTCTGTTAAAGTGTCAGCTGTATAGAAAAGTTATAGACCCTCCTGTAACATATCGAGAGGGGAACTCGCTCCTGAGACATATCGAGAAGGGAATCCGCTCCTGTAACATATCGAGAAGAGTACGCCTATCTTATTAGACCAAATCTGCTATAGGGCAGTAATAAAATAAAAGATATAACATAGAGGTTAAAAGTACAAAGATAATCAAATTTCTCTGGAATTTCTTTTACATACATCTATGCAAAGACCATTCTTAAAAGCAATTAAATATAATCCACGGCTAATTTTTATTGGTTTATACACCTACTCCAGCTTCGTACCTAGATCTTTTATTGTATATTGACGAAGATGGACGTTTAAAATCTAAGCTATATGACAAGCGTGATGATTTTAATTTCCCGATTGTGAACTTTCCCTTTCTTAGCAGCAATATACCTACCTCTCCAGCCTATGGAGTGTACATTTCACAGTTGATTCGTTACTGTCGAGCTTGTAGTTTGTACAGTGATTTTTTGAACAGAGCAAAAACACTGTCCCAAAAGCTGCTTAGTCAGGGATTTGTTCAACCTTTGTTAATTTCATCCCTCAAGAAATTCTATGGCCGTCACCATAGCATCATTGAAAGATATGACGTGTCAGTATCCCAAATGAAAGTGGACATTTTCAGCTAGATTCACGTCTTCCCGGATTTGACTACCGACTTTGACATTTTCCCGGATTGAATCACTCACAGTGTGACGGTTGCTGTTAACAGAGCAGAACATGCTTACCCTTCCGGAGCACCTGATTTCACTCTCAGTTTCACTGGAGTTCACACTGTGAGTGCTTTTGTTCTGAATGTTGTAATTTCTGTTTCTGTGCTTTGTATCTGTCTAACGTCATTGATTTGTGTCTAGCGTCGTTGTTTTCTGTGTTCTCGTTTTTGCCCTGTCTTTGGACTTTGATTTTTGTGAATTTCATCCCTTTGTTCCTTCGGTATTCTACTACCGTTGTTTGATACATAAAAACACATTTTATATCGGGAAAATCCAACAAAAAAAGTCAACCAAAAATATATCATCTAGTTACTAAACCGGATCGTGTTCAGCTGTTTGGCTAATCGCGAGGTTAGAAAAAAGCTCTTACAAGTTCTAAAATACTAGCGAAACCACGTTTACTAAGAATGTTGATGTAATAATTTGATATATAATTTGCATTAATGAATCAATAAAACTTTGTTAAACGAGGCAGATCACATAAAAGAAAAGCATTAAAACACTGACTTTTCGCTAAAAAATACATTTTTTTTCATTTTTTTTATATGCCTTGCACGCGGAACCATCTTGGCATTTTGCATGAATAATTCTCATTTTATAAGTAATCTCATATATAATTATTAGCTTAGTTCCGAATGCTAGGCAGGGTTTAAAGTCAGTTCGAATATACCCCATGTCTATTATTTTTTCCATACACTCAATGTTAATTGCCATGAAGAGCGGCATTATAAAGGGGCTTATTTCAAAAGAATGAAACAATGTTTTAAAAAATTCCCATATGGTCAAAAACTGCAGCAAATGTTTCAGTTTAAATGTATCAAAGAAATTATGATTTTACATCTTTTTTTGTGAAATCAGTGGGCCGATTTACCATCTTAATGCAACCCATCCTTTATTTGAAAAATGTTTTTTATAGAGATCTACATTTTAGTATCTTGGTCCAAAATAATTTGACAATTTGTTTTTGACCTATGGCCTTGAAACCATTTTAGGTCTAATTTTAGGGTTGTTTGCTTACATCTTAAAAGCTTTTAAAAGTACAAAAACTTATACGAACAAATAATGTTCAGTTCAATATGACCATCAAAATGGGGTCAAGGTCAAAGGCCAATGTCCTTTACTACAACTTTATTTGATACAAAGTTTTCATTGTTGTAAAGAGGAAATTCATGGCATTGTCATCCGAGAGTGACTCTCATGGACTTAGCAAAAAGCTTAAATTTCAAAAAGTCCTTAGCAACAGTTGATCAAAAGACTGATAAAGTTCAGAACTTTTGTTTGCATCACAATTCGTACCAAATAAACAACAAAATCAAACTTAAACCTGTTATCATGATGTAAACTTGTGAAAGACCTTGCAATTGTTCTCTGAACAATTGACGTTTTAATTCTTATGACTATTTTTCAACTACCCCGATAACTAAACACTACAAGACATATTATAACGAGACTTTTTGTAGTAGATCGGGCATAAAACACGACTACAAAATTCACCCTTTAGCTCTGACCTTTTGTAGTAACTGAATTATCTGTCCAAATTAAGAAGCCTTTCTTTGTGGATAAGTTCGGGAACCGTAAAAGATAGCCTATGAAGTGTAATGAGGAAAATAGTCCTTAGGTAATAACAGAACTGTGTTTTTTTCGAGTTTTTGCCCCTGATAATTTTCAGCTTTTTTAACAATTTTCTTTCTAGAAGACTGAATTACTCAAGAACATCGAACCTTGACCATCTTTGTTTACCTTTTTGTGACCTTAGACTTGATGTGCAGATAAACCCAAAAAGCATAATAGATTTATAATAAAATATATTGAAGCTCTACAGTGACTCACAAAAGAGTTATTGATTTTGACGCATTTCGGAAATTGATTACATTATAATTTTATATAACTTTTAAAATGTTACAGATTCCAAAATGTAGCATAGTAAACTTATATCAAAGTAAACCCAAAAAGCATAATAGATTTATAATAAAATATATTGACAAAAATATTAAACATGCCTACGGCTACAGTTGTGTTAATTTTACCGAAGCTCTACAGTGATTCACAAAAGAGTTATTGATTTTGACGCATTTCGGAAATTTATTAAATTATAATTTTATATAACTTTTAAAATGTTACAGATTCCAAAATGTAGCATAGTTAAACTTATATCAAAGTAATCAGCATTACAAACCCTCAATTTAAGGCAAAATCAAAAAATGAAACATTTGGTCTTTTAAAGTTACCTATTATTCACTGCTGAAATATTGCATAGCTAACTATCGCTTCAAGCTTTAACGAACTAGATATTTATACAGAAGAGATAGATAACATATTTCTAAATGTCAGGACGAATGTATTATCTTAAATATAATATAATTTGTAGGGTGAAAAAGCATAAAACAAGGTTTTGGGTGTCTTAAAAGTAGAAAAAATGCTAAACATTCATTTATTTTTAGTCATTTTATATCTATCAACTAGGTTACTTCCCCTATGTTTTGTGTCAAATTCAGTTTTTGCATTTATTTCGCTTAAAACCCAATGTAATAGCCAAATCTAAGAAGCATTCTATTGTAAAAAATACTTAATCGCCTAATATTTTCTAAACTTTGCCAAAAAAAAAATGTAAAATGTGCATACTTTTGTAGTGCAAGTGTCCAATTTATTAAAATTTGTCTGTACTGTTCTTTCAAAGTCTAAAGCCAAGGTTTAAAAAATACATTTTAATTTTATTTTTCAAGATCATTGAGCGAGCTAATTCAACTAAACTGATTTCATTGAAATCTTTTTTCTTAATAACATAATTTTTAGTATGACCAGTGTATAAAACAATGCATTGGAATTGTGAACTTTGACTTTTTTGTGGGCCCTTCCGGAATCCTGCTGGGTAACCCATTATTGTTTTGAATCTCCCCATTTGTGTGGTAACTTTGACATAAAATATTGAATAGATAGGAAGTAAGCCATTTTTACCCCTTGTAGTACGTTATTCTTAAAATTTCATAAATCAATCAATCGCGATTTTTTTTTAATTTTATGTGTCAGTTTCAGTTGATTTTTATTCTAAATAAAGACATGTTCAGAACTGAAATCGTGGGGCCGCCATCTTGTTCCATACGGAACACCAAAATCCGACACAGTTAGACAGATTTGACCCGACTCGGGCTTCATCGATTACTTCATTATTGAATAGTACCGTACAGGTAGGGTAAATAAATTGTTAATTTACCTGTTCATTCAGCTAGTAAGACGCATGTTAATAGAGTCATTGAAAAAATCAAAGAGAACAAAATGGCACACTTTTTATAAAACCTGATTGCATTTTCGTTTTAAAAAGGGAGCTCCCCATCGGTTTCAAATACGGTCATCACGTTCCGTTCTGTCAGTTATGTGTATTGCATTATACCCTGATAGAATATCTTAATATCTAAAAAGGGGCTCCCCAAGCTTCACGTTGTTATGATAAATG
This sequence comes from Modiolus philippinarum, assembly GCA_002080025.1. Classification (NCBI taxonomy): domain Eukaryota; kingdom Metazoa; phylum Mollusca; class Bivalvia; order Mytilida; family Modiolidae; genus Modiolus; species Modiolus philippinarum. The sequence goes on from MJUU01068971.1 coordinate 182,731, forward strand.
ATGTATCCGAGTTCTAGGTGATGTGTATTTATAAAGAACACCTTTTTTCCCCAATTTTTCAGCTACATGTCTTTCATGACGTGTTAATTACCTTGATCGAATATTTAAATTATTGAAAAAAGCAAGGACTATATAATGAAATTTTGTGAACAGTAAGAATCCTTAAAAAATCCTTTTAAACTTTACGAACACAAATGTTCACTTTTGAACATTTCAAACTCAAGCGAAACACGCAATACACATTTTGCAAAAATGTGTATTCTGACGTTGTTTGAAATGCCACTACCATATTACATCCGTTACATCCATTCGGTATTTTGTTTATTTAAACTCGCCTATTTTCCATTTTGTATTAAAGCTTTCTTGAGATTATGTCTTTGAAGTAAAAAATTTAGAAAGGTAAACCTAGCTACACAAATGACAATTTTTTTATGTTTCTTTTTTACTTCATTTCATTTCTTTGTTATCATTTTTAAACCGAATACTTTTTGAAATTGTACACATTCAATTGAATTAAAGAGTAGCTTGCATATTTCAAAGATTATGCAGGTACCTGTGTATATTGGGACAACACTGAGTATATTCACAGGAAAGGTTGACAACTTGTTTATTGGGATAGTAACACCTGGAATCACAAGTATCATTTCAAATTCAAATTTGCAATATTTTAGTGTGCTTTAAGATATAATATTGAGAATAAATCTCTGGTTATTCCTATAAATTTGATATTTAATACACAATAAAAAATAGCAAAGCTCATTTCAAACTTTTTAAAATGTAGATGAAACCAACTCATGTCTTGAAATGAAAAAATGCAAAAGAAAAACTAGAAATGTTTTTTTTTTGAATAATTTTATTAATATAAGTAAATAAATGTACTATTTATGGTACCTGTCTACCCCTTAAGGGCGGACCTTTTCGTAATCATAGGACATAACCGAAATTTACTAATTTCTGAAAACGTCTATAGCCTACTGACATTGTCAAATATATAATTCATTTCTGTTGCACTATCTATTATAGAGGGCTGCATCCAGAGTCATGTAAGATTAAATTTACAGAATCTGTTAATTTTAATGCAAATGGAACTTGCACTTTAACTATATAAAAAAAATCAGTACCAAAAAAGTATTGTAGATCGCTACTCAAGGGGCTGTGGTCGATACAGTGACTACCTTGATTGAGCTCGGTTGCTTGCAAATAGGCTACTTAAGCAAGGGTATGTTGCCCATTACTTGAGGTCATCACTACAGAAGTTTTACGGTCGACATCACGATCTCGTGGACCGCTAATGGATATCTGTTTCCCAGATGACAACAGATCTTTCTTTTTGCCACTAAAGTTTGTTTTTTCGCTACCGGATTTGACTTTACTACCGGAGTTGACATGTTCAACATGGCGGGGGTCTTATTAGAAGCAGGAGATGCTTACTCTACCGGTGCATCTAATCTCACCCATGGTTTTTTATTGGGTCATTTTTGTAAGTCTTCATTTTTTTTCTGTGCCATGCTCATATTATGTCTTTGTTTCTTTTGTTTTTTTCCGACGTTGCAATTGTCTTTGGATTGTTCTTTTTTTAAACTGACTGTTTGGTTCTCACTTACTCTTTTTATCTTTTATAGAACTGTACAACCGTATTTGATTTATGGCCATCTGCAGAAAATAAATTTACAACAACTTCGGTATTTTGCTACCTATTATATTTTATATCTTTTTTTTATTTTGTTGTTGTTGTTGATTTTCTTAATGGTTATCTGTTTTGAGTCTTTTTTAAGACATGCAGACATAGAAAAGCTAGTCCGCAGTGGCACTGAGATCAAATATGGATTATATTTCTGTGTTAGAGAGTGTTAAATAATCAATGCGTGAACTTGTGCAATAGAGTCTGAAATAATAAATGAGGAATGATCCGTTGTAATATTGTATCAACCGGGACAACATGAATTTATAATTTTCAAAAAAGGGACCACTTCTTAAAATGGGAACTGGTATATGCAAGACATAAATAAATTTACACACCAAGGCATAAATACAATTATGAAGATTTCTATCCATATTCAGAGTAAAATTGCATTTTTTTGCACATACTCTTAATCCCAGCGCCTCCACCCCTAAATATCAAATGGTTCCTGGCAATGACGTTGACATTGGAGTACAATTACGCAAGCAAACTAATATCGAACAAGTGTATATCGTATTGCAAGGCAATACAGAAGTCCCCTAACGGTGGAATTATTCAGTATACTAGCAAAAATAGTTAAAGAAAAGTTTTCCGAGCCCAAGGCCCAGAACTTCGTCAAATATCAATGGACCACCCCATACTCAAACTTGATCTGTAACCTATAGTAGTTGATTAACAATGCAAAAATCAGCTTGATATCTGACACGGTTTAGAAAAAAAGTCTGGAAAATCTATATTTTACCAAAATTTTCTAAGTCAAAGGCCTATAACTCTGTCTAAAATTATTGGACCGGAACCGAACTCACCCTTTATCCATCACCCATAGTGGTAGACTCACGTAGCAAATATTAGCTTCATATCTGAAACGATTTAGAAAAAAAGTCCGGAAAACATATATTTTACCAAAATTTTCTAAATCAAAGGCCCATAACTCCGTCCAAAATCAATTGACCGAAACTAAACCCGAACTTGATCTGTAATCCAAACTGGTAGACTCACATACATGTAGCAAATATTAGCTTAATATCTGAAACGGTTTAGAAAAAAAGTCCGGAAAACCTATATTTTACCAAAATTTTCTAAGTCAAAGGCCCATAACTCCGTCCAAGATCAATGGACCGGAACCAAACTCGAACTTGATCTGTAACTCATGCTGGTAGACTCACATAACAAATATTAGCTTGATAACTGGAACGGTTTAGAAAAAAGTCCAGAACCAAATTCGAACTGGATCTGTAACTAATGGTGGTAGACTTATATACCAAATATTAGCTATTTATCTCTTATAGTATGGGAAAAAAGTCCGGAAATGTAAGTGTGACGGACTGACGGACCGACGGACGGACTGACGGACCGACGGACGGACTGACGGAGTGCAAACCTAAAGTCCCCTTCGAAGCCGGAAGGGGACTAAAACAAAACAACAAAACTAATCTACGATAAAAAAAAAAATCTGAAAATATGGAAATTCAGATAAAACACAGATGGACACAAAAATAAAAGCGACATAAAGTACGACAGAATATCGATATTTAATATTCGATATAATTGATATTCACAATATGGCTCCAAAATCGATCATCCAAGTATACCAGAATTCACATTTCGACCCAAATATCATTTTGAATATCCAGATTTATATTCGATTTTCTAAGATTGATATTTGATATTCGCAATATGGCTACATATCAACCATCCAAGTAATATTTAGATCGAAATATAAACTCTTGTATAATTGGATGATGGATTAGGAGACATATTGCCAAAATCGATGTACAGCTGGACGCCAAGGTGAAAATAGAGAAATTTGACCCATCAAAAGTGATATTTTTGGCCCCAAAGAAACCCTGTTTACCTCCATCTCACTTTAAAGTTTGAACATATTTCCTCATAATAAACTGTATAATTTCAGTTGAGTTCCCAAAATTGTCCGTCATACAGCATTTGATGCATACTTTCTTTAAATTAAATATTTTCATCCAAGGGTTTTGAATATACACGTATAGCTCTCACCTCGGAAATAATTCAGCTGTCAAAGGAGTGCTAAAATGAATTGTCCCCTCTTAAAATGTTGGAATATCTTAAAACACAACATAAAGACTATTCGTACAAAGTATGCTTTCTTATCATCCAAATGTTGAAGTATAGAAGATCTCTGAAGGCTTTTCCCATGGATTCAATGTTTAAGTATGTTCCGCGCGGGCGCTTTCCTACAAATGCATTTTATTTACTAGCAACCATCATGAACATGATCAACATAATCTTCTAACCAAAAATGAGCTTGCTTCCAATTTTCCTTCTGATGAAAAGAGATATATTAGCATTACCGGTTAAAGTATAATATTAAACACTACTGGAAAACAAAACAATCGCACCACTTATGTGTAATCTTTTGGTCTTTAAGTTTCAAAAGCAAATTATCTCAAACTACTTTTTGGAACATCTTGAAAGTTTTACATATTGTTTCTCATATCACTTAGATCATTTTTTTTTTAATTACACATTTTTAAATTCTCAATTTCTTTTTCTCAAAAGTGCTAACAATTTGTTACCCCCAAAAATGCAAAAGTGAATACAAACGATCAATTTTGAACCTTTTGAGCTCCTACCTGTAAGATATGGAAAAACTTACTGTAGACAATATCATTTTCGAACCAGCCTATTCTGATAAAAGAAATCCTTTGACTTTTGTTAGGTACACGTTCCATAGAAACCGTTGTTTAGTTCTTGAAATGAGATTTTTTTTATAAAAATTGACTTGCTTGCTCTCTACATTTAAAATGTAAAAAATTTAAAAAGAGATTGTATGGCTATAATATTTTGGGAGCTAAAAAAACTTTTACAAGTGGTGCATTTTGTCTATTGTCGAGCATATACTAACAACTAATAATGATCACAGAGTAGGCAATTTTTAAAATGTCCATCTGGGAAATATTGAGACAACGTTTGACTCTTATTTGCTGTCAATTGGTGATATATTTGATTTAGTTTACCATAAGGTCCATTTTGAAACTATTCCTCAGATGGTGGTCGTCTTTGATTGGGACGACTTTCTGGACATATTTTCTTAAGTGTTTGACTGAATATTTTTAGACGATTTTCTTTTATTTTTTTGATCCAACGCTGGAAGTAGTTTACTGGGGTAGAATCACATATTTTTCATCATGGTGCAATACTAAATTATGTTTTTGCTACAGTACGGTACTGTAGCAATCTTGCACTGGCGTAAACCTGCCAAAAGTATTTGAACGGGGTTTTCTAAGGTATAAGATTACCTAATTGAATAAAAAAGGCCTTTTCAATTTGCAGAATATTTTGGATTTGTGTTTCGGATAAGGTCCTTTGTATTTTCATTGTTGATGGGTTCGAAATACCAGACTTTTCTGTTTATAAAACAAATCTTAGGACTATTAATTATCATTAAGAACTGTTGTTAATTTCAGTAGTGTCTCATTGATAGGCCATGAGATCACATCATGTCGATCTATACATTAGGTATAGCTCTTGCCCTCAAAGAGAATAAAATTCTGAAAAATGATAAATCAAATACAAATTATCATATAGTAAATTACATTTTTTCTCACGATTTTGTTTCTGCATATATGACAATTGCTTATCAAAATTAATGTTGAAGCAGGGAATTTTTTTTAATCAAATCAGTTGTCAGTAATAAAAGAAAAGTAGTATGGTAATGACTGAAACAAAAAAGATTTTACAGACTTGCATGTATGAGTATATTGAATATACTATAACTGTTCTTATTTGCTTTCATTCTGTTTTGAATTAAAATTTAGGCTATACTTATTGTCAGTGATGTATTCAGGGGAGATAATTTTAAGTATGGTATATTTTTACATTACAATAAAATAGTAATGGTTAGGCAGACTTATAGAGATTGCAACAGAGCCTCCAAGTCAAATATTTTTTAAAAACATACTTGTAAAGTTTTCTTCTGTAATATGTTAATGATGTTTGAATATTAAATCATGCTGAATAGAAAAGTAATGCAGATGTAGAGTTGCCCAGTGTTCATTCATATTTGAGGTGATTGTCCATTTAAGCACATCAATTGCATACTATTTTGAATAGTCTTTGATGACCAATATTTCAAAATAGACCATAAAATGTTCATTTCGTTGTAAACCCCTTTTAAGTGATTCACAAAGCTGTAAGTGACGGATATTATTTTTAATAATATATATATATATATA
>MJUU01068971.1:188767-212662 GCA_002080025.1 Modiolus philippinarum
AGGAATTTGACCATTACAATTTGAGTGACACGCAAAACTGCATTTCATTTTTGATGTTGCAGATAGGCCCATTTCGATGTTTCACATCTCGTCAGTGCAACTTGAATCCAAACATTGGAAAACCGATACCGAAACATACTCCCTCTCGAAAGTATTTACAAGACTGTAAATGGTAGTAAATTTCCTGCTCCGGGTAAAACCACAAAATGGGTAGGGTCCCTAATTCAAGGAAAAAAAATCCAAAGTTCCATATTAAATGTCTACTCTACTCTACTCTACTCTATGAAATGAAATGAAATGAAATAAGTCGTGAGAATACATAAACCATTTCCGAAACTGAGAAGTCTTTGTGTGTCATCCAAAAGAAATGTTGGATGAGTTGACATTTTTTTTGTCAATCGATAATTCCAAAAACTTAGCTGAGGGGCGGAATAAGCTCCAAGGATCTTCTTAATAAAGAAAATATTAGTCGTGTAAAAAATCATATATAAAGTCTAAAAACAGCAACAAACTTGGAAATCTTATATTTTACTCAGGATAACCATGTGATGGCTATGCAGGTCTTGAAAAATAATTTATAATCGTCTAAAGGCAAGGACCAACTGAGTTAAAGTTTAAGGATATAATATTATCGAGATCATCTTTCCACTGAGGAATTTGACCATTACAATTTGAGTGACGCGCAAAACTGCATTTCATTTTTGATGTTGCAGATAGGCCCATTTCGATGATTCACATCTCGTCAGTGCAACTTGAATCCAAACACTGGAAAACCGATACCGAAACATACTCCCTCTCGAAAGTATTTACAAGACTGTAAATGGTAGTAAATTTCCTGCTCCGGGTAAAACCACAAAATGGCCAGGGTCCCTAATGTGTGTGTGTGTGTGTGTGTGTGTGTGTGTGTGTGTGTGTGTCACGAATATGTTTTGTGGTTTGTTATCCCTGAAATGGGGGGATGAAATTTTCATATCTGTTTATGCTATATGGTGTGAGGTTTCTCATTGTGTTGAAGACCGTACGGTGACCCCTCGATGCTTTGCTTTGGATCGCTTTAATCTGGAGATAGGATGTTGTCGCCTTGACATTTATTCCATTTCCTTTTTTTCATATACACATAAATACAAACCGAAGAACTGATAATTTAGTATCGATATGACCATTTCGAGATCTCCGGAGGTTTGGGTACCGATAAACCGATTTAACCCTACCGCTAGTTTTTGCTAGTGCAGGTACAAGTCCGGCTTTTCCTATCGTTGTCTACAATTTAAACAAATTAGGACTTAGGTTATTACCTTGTCAAGGAAAGCTTTGGCGATTTTATCGTGAAAATTTATTTATTTTCATGTAAATCTCGAACAATTTATTTATTTTCATCAAATGTCACCACAGATTATTTATTTGCTTGGCAACAATAAATTTATTCTTCAAATCAAAATTAATTTTTTTTTTATTGTCATTAGAAGTAGGATAAGAATATTTGTTATCACTTGCACCAAGATTAAATAATTTATTTACAAAATCGCCCAAACTCAACCCTGAAAATCAAATGGTCGTCCCCTTATGATTAGATTTTTTTATCTTGAGCCTGAAAAGTTAAATTTGAGACTATGTAAATTTATCCTTGGTGTCCATGAAACGTTTAAGAAGTAAATTCCACCCAAACCGGTGTTAGTGGCCGTATCGAACTTACCATGATGTAGGAGTTTTGCTCTTTATGGAAGGCCTCATGATGACTTAAAGATGAAGAACAACAATGAAAGCGTTGTTCCATTTGCTCAATCTTACCATGTATTTATAGGGATTTTGTACCATACAAATTTACTCAAAATCCTTTTTTTTGTTATTTATCTGGTATTTTTATGGGATAGCACACTTTATGAAATTATTCATTCGGGTATTGAGTTTTGATAAATCCTAGTAATAATTCTTGATTTAAGTTTTTAACCCCCAGTCGCACGTCCTCGTACAGTCAGGTTTTCAAGAATTTTCCCCTCTCTGAAGTAACAGAGTATTTTGTCAATTTTCCAGAATTTTGCATGGAAGTCAGATATTTTAACAGACCTTAGTTCCAAGTTCCAATGAAGTACATAAATAAAACAAACCAATAGATTCGAGGAAACGTATTTTTTTCTAATTTTTTTTTTCTTTTTTTTTTTGCAAATGTGTTCTTTCGAAAAAAAACAATATTGAAATATGCATGTTGCACTGCAATAAAATTTTGTAAACGTTATGAAAACGATTCGATTATTCTTCTTTTCAGTATAATAGTACTGTGTATTGCAACTTCTTCTAAATGATAAGCACGCGACCCAACTTTGAATCCCTCATTTAAAATATTGACGCACTTTTTTTCCACGGGTGTTAATGTTCCTCGTCTTAAGATGAACAAGGTAATGCAATCGTATATTATTATTATTACTATTATTTTTATTATTATTATTACGATGTACTCATAAAACCAGCAGACAAGGGTAGTGCAGTAGTCATCTTGAACAAGACAGATTATAAACAAGAAGCCGAACGACAACTTTCCGACAATTGATTTTATGAAAAACTAGAATCTGACTCCACTTTTGATTTTGCTATAAAGATGACCGAAACACGGTTACATTGACACTACCACCTTCAATTACCTTATTCCTGAAGATCCAATATTTGTCGCTTCTACTTTCTACTAAAAATACACAAAGAAAACAAACCGGGCACACCTATTGTTTCATCTAATAGTCACCCGACAGAAAAGATATCAGAGTTCGTTGATTTCCATCTCAGACCGTTTGTGGAAGATCTCCTCTCACATATTCATGATACAAATAACTACCTAAAAAAACTAGAGTTACTGTGGCCTAGTGGGCCACGGATACTCCCCGAAACCAACCCTTTCTGAATTTTCTTAAATATCTGGAAAAAAAAACATATTGGAAAATAGAATACATAGTGGACATCTGCAATATGTAATAGTCCATGGGCTGGAATAACCCCGNCCCCCCCCCCCCCCCCCCCCACTTCCCAACCCTACCAATTTTTTTAAGTCTGCATACATCCCCTCTTCAAAATAAAACATGTTAACACGAGCATAACCTGCACGTACTGGTGGAATAGGGCCCATTTTTAGACGCCCCTACCGAATTTTTGGACAATTTCGTTTTTCGTTCAAGTTTTTCTTTCAGTTGCTTCTAAATGTTAACAAAATGCTTCCTAGTTATAAAAATGATGCATCAAATTATTGCTTATTGTATAAGCTTCACAAAGAACCCAAATTTTTACAAGTTCTATGCCAAATACGTTCCATAGCGCCATTAAACGTACCCCTACCCCTATGAAATATTGAGGAAAATTTAGATATTTTAATTGAAATTGCGTAAGTTTGATGGTCTAAAGAACCCGAAGTGCATCTCGATTCCCAATTCTGAAAATTGTTTTTAGTTTTTCAATATATTTTCTTGAATATAAAACATGTTTACATAATGTTAACATATTCTTAAAGACCAAATAAGCCAAATAAATGGATCTTTGAATATTTCCGATTTTGACTAAGTTTTGTCATTCTTTTGTCCAATATTACTTTTAGTAAACAAATATCGTTAAAGTAGGTATCAAATGAAAGCTTATTATATGTGCTTTACAACTATTACAAATAATGGCCATTCTTAAGTAATATAAACATCATACATCAATAAAACTTACCCCTACCCCAACAAATTTACTGTAAAATTGTCAATTTTTTGTCTATGTAAGCATAAAATTAACCAGAAAATGCAAAATGTGTGTTGTATATGACAATGTTCAATAAATTATACCATGATTTTGTGCTTTAGCAGCCATTTGTTGACTTAAACTCAATCTTTTGCCAAAAATTGATGAAAAATGGGAATTTTCAACATTTCAAATTTGCCAAAATTTCACTGTTAAATCGTTATATATCCCAAATCTGGGGGATATATCTGCAGATATGGCAATTAATTGTTCTAAGCGATACATTAGTTGTCTGAAAACATTGTTAAGAAAATAAGAAGTGTTTGATGTGACTCAAAATTCCGAATATCTTACCCCTACCCCAACAAATTCTCCTTAAAATTGTCAATTTTTGTCTTATGTTCGCAACAAATTAACTCAAACACGCAAAATGTGTGTTGAATATGACAATGTTGCATGAATAACATCCTGATTTGGTAATTTAACAGCCATTTGTTGACTTAAACTTAACACTGTGCCCGAAAATGATGAAAAATGTTATTTTTCAATATTTCAGATTTGGCCACTGTTCACTGTTATCCCGTTATATATGGCAAATCTGGATGATATATCTGCAGATATGCCAATTAATTGTTCTTAGCAATGCATGAGTTGTCTTAAAACAGTGTTTAGAATATCAAGGGGTGTTTAATGTGACTCTGAATACGGAGAATCTTACCACTACCCCAACAAATTTTCCCTAAAATTGTCAATTTTTTGTCTAAGTTCGCATAAAAATAACTAGAAAACGCAAAATGTGTGTTATATATGACAATGTTGCATGAATTACATCATGATTCGGTATTTCAATAGCCATTTGTTGACTATTTGGCCCAAACTGATGAAAAATGGGAATTTTCAACATTTCAAATTTCTCCGAGGTTCATTGTTAAATCGTAATATATGTCAAATCTGGAGGATTCTTCTGCAACTATGCAATTGTTCTAAGCGATACATAAGTTGTCTTAAAACACTGTTTAGAAAAACAAGGAGTGTTTAAGGTGACTCTAAATACCGAAAAAACCTACCCCTACCCCAACACATTTTCCCTATGATGGTGAAAAAAGGAAGTAAATGCACATGAGACAAAATCTCTACAAATACTTGGTAAAAAGCAAGCAAAGGAACAACGCTTTTATAGTTGTTTTTCATCTTGATAGTCATTTTTACTATATTCGCATCAAAATAACCAAAACACACAAAATCTTCATTGAATATAACAATGTTGCATAATTGCTATCAAGATTGGGCATTTAAACTCCCACTTGTCAGCTTAAATTCAATATTTTGTACAGAACTGATGAAAAATGGGAATTTTCAGCATTTCAGATTTGTCCAAAAGTCACTTTTAAAAAGTTATATATGGCAAATCTGGAGGATTTATATGCAGATATGCCAATTCATTGTTCTAACCGATATATGAGCTATATAAAAACAATGTTAAGAAGAACAAGGAGTGTTAAATGTGACTCTAAATATCGAAAATCTTACCCCTACCCCGGGAAAATGATGCTTAAAAATCCTTAGAATATGTATGTCTATACAATTATATGAACAAAACATACTTTTTAAAAAAAAATGCATTTTATGTATCGCAATATGCAATTTTAACGCCAAAATATGGGTAAAATTGTATATTTTGGGCGCTTTTCGTGAAAAATGGGTTTTTTCGGCATTTCGGAATTTTACAAAATCAAATGTTAAAACATGGATAACAGGAAACACCTACAATGGCTGTTAATTATAAGGCTTAATTGTTGTATAACTGCTTAATTAAAAGGCTTAATTGTTGTATAACTGCCCAAGGCTTAATTGTTGTATAACTGCCCATAAACTACACATATGATCTTATTTGTGATATATAGGGGTCTCTGTGTATTTCTGTATTTAAAATGGTATGTTATTGAACCTTTATACAATGTTTAAGCTTTTCAAGCTGAAAAAAAAATGAAATAAATTGTGTTGAATATTTGTGGTAAGGGGTTATATGTTTGTGATTTATTAGACTGTAGTTATTCTTAAGAACATATTTTCTTATGGCTTAGGTATCATGAAAGGATATCTAACCACTATTTTCAAGTTATATATCAATTTCATGAGGTATTTGCATCTCAAAGTCAAAACAGCAGAAATTCTGAAAAACGGAAAATTCCCATTTTGCATACATTTTCGAGCAGAAGAATCAAAAAGGGACCTCTTAAAAAGTTTAAATCTACTTAAAAGATCTTCTGCGGGTCATCTTTAGTGAAATACATACTAGAATTCCAATAAAATATTATTCTTTAATCATTAAGAGCCTGAATATTTCCTATTTTCCCTTAATTCTAAGGGGGAGGGGTGCTAATTTTGACATTTCTGAACCTATAAGAGGACTGAAACTAAAACGTTTGCACAAGATTTGTTGTTAACATATCATTAATCATTATTACATCGGCAATTATTAAATATATATTCAGATTTTTACGACCATAAAGTGAGAAAGTCGAAATTGTGAAAAAAAATCGAAAATTCCGAAAATTCCCATTTTTCAAAAATTTTTTACCGAAAATCAAAATTTTATGGACATTAATGGTTTTATTTTCCAACATTGTATCACAACAGATAAGTTCGGCATACAAACTAGATCAAATGACGAGGGTTGTTTAACTGAAAGGAATTGAAAGCCTTAAATTGTCATTTCCCCTTTTTTTGCTGGGGAAGGGGTACATTTTTTTATCCCAAGATCATAGAAAATAGCGTAAAGCTTGAGTTCATTGTAAAGGATATTTAATTAGCTTTAATTTGGTACAAAATTTTACTACATAATACTTATCATTAAATAATTATGGAGCTTAAAAGATGAAACTTAGGTTAAAACGAAAATACAAGAATTTTTCGCGGTGTACTATAAAAGTGGCCCTATACTGTCTATGCGTGCAGGTTATGTTCGTGTAACAATCTTTAATTTTGAAGAGGGGATATAGGAGGACTGAAAAAAATCGGTCTAGATGGGAAGTGGGGGGTGCACGTAAAGTGATTTCAGCCCATGGCCTATAATAAGCTCAAGCACAAGTTTCCTGAAATTCCAATCATTGGTTTGGGAGAAGTAGTGGTTACCAGGTGGTCACTATTTGGTTTCCATTGAGCTAAAAAAGTCAAAAACATGTCAAAAATCTGGAAAAAAGGAATTATTGGAAAACAAAATATGTAGTGCACATCTACATTTAATAATAAAGCTCCTGCATATGTTTCATGAAATTATAGTCAGTGATCAAGGAGGAGTAGTGGATACCAGGTGGTCACCACATGGTTTGCATTGAGCAAACTGACAGTCTAAAACATGTCAAAAATCTGGGAAAAAGGAATTATTGGAAAACAAAAACATCAGTGCACATCTACAATATATAATTAAGCTCCTGCATAAGTTTCATGAAATTCCAATCAGTGATCAAGGAAGAGTAGTAAATACCAGGTGGTCACCACATGGTTTGCATTGAGCTATAAATGACGAAGTTCAAAACATGTCAAAAATCTCGGAAAAGGAATTATTGGAAAACAAAAACTGTAGTTCACATCTTCAATATGTAAGTAAGCTCGGCCATAAGTTTCATGAAATTCTAATCAGTGGTCAAGGAGGAGTAGAGGATACCAGGAGGTCACCATATGATTTGCATTGAGCTCAAATGACAAAGTCCAAAACATGTAAAAAAACTGGAAAAAATGGAATTTTTAGAAAACAAAATATGTAGTGCACATCTACAATATGTAATTAAGCTCCTGTATTAGTTTTATGAAATTCCAGTCAGTGGTTAGGGAGGAGTAGAGGATACCAGCTATAGGGAACAAAAAGACAAACGGACGGACACCAAGAACACTATATAAATCCCGCAAAGCAGGGGGTATAAAATAGAACAGCTAAACCTTCCAGAGAATACCATACTTGTTTTCATGGATGTCACTTCACTTTACACCAACATTCAATGTGAAGATGGCATTGCAGCATGCAAGGAAGTTTGGGAGAAACGTACAGTAAAAGAACCACCTACTGAATGTCTAGTCGAATGTTCTCATTAGTTCTTAGGCATAATAGCTTCACTTTCAATGGAGAGCACTACCTACAAGTCAATGGTACAGCTATGGAAACCAAGATGGCCCCATCTTATGCCTACATATTTATGGGAAGTATTAAAAAAGCTGCTTTTCACCGCACCTAAAAACCACTGATTTGGTTCCGATTTATTGATGATGTTGATATGAAATAGACACATACCGAGGAAGAACTACACGATTTTTTTTAAATTCGTGCCAATTCGATTCAGTCCTCTATCAAATTACCCATGAAGTGTCTAAATCAAAAATATCTTTTTTTGATACTACCACCACTATTCAAAGAGGGATTAATTCACAAGGACATTTCAAAACCGACAGACAAACATCAATATCTATTACCATCAAGTTGTCATCCAAAACGCTATTTCAATACCAAGCCGTCTGATTAAAACTCATTTTATTCTTCAGATAACACCACTAAACAAAGACTGTGGGACTTAAGACACCATCTAAAATCAAGGGATACTCTGACAAAGTCATACAAATAGAGCATGTTAAGTCACCAGAGATGAGCTCCTTCAATACAAAGAGAAGAAGGTCAACAAAATAATTCCTTTGGTCCTCACGTATCATCCTTTGCTTGCAAACGTCTCGAGCTTGGTCTGACATCACTGGAAGGAAATTAAAAAATGCAAAAAACTATCTAAAATGTTCCCTGAGTCACCAATCATTGCTTTTAGACGACCAAAAAGCATTAAGGAGTCTTTGGTCCGAGCGAACCTTCCAAAAACTCGTCACCACTTGGCCAACACAAACCTTCACTTTGCCAATGCAAACCTTGTGATGATAAAAGATGCAAGCATTGTCAGAAAATGCAACAAACACTGAGATTTAGGTAAAAAACAGGTAAGATATACAAGGTGTTCTGCAATGTAAATTGTAAGGCACCTAATGTCGTATACCTCATTGACTGCCATGTCTGGGGTCTACAGTATGTGGAAGAAAGTGTTCAATCGATCAAAAAAAGAATGAAGGGATACCGCAGTTACCTTACCAAAAAATCATTCCTGATTGTCAGTCAACATTTCAAATTACCTGTGCATTCCGTGGAAGATTTTGTTTTGATCACGAGCGGGTCGGAGCGATAAAGAGAGACAATCAAGAGAAAGCTTCTTGATCAGAGAGTTATATTATAAGTGCATTATTCCCGGATGGTATTAACAAAAAATTTTAGTTATTTGTTTTTATTCCGTTCATTTAAGTATTTATTTTCACAGTATTTGTTTATATATTTCTTATCTACTAAAGTAGTGGTGTTTGTACATTATAGGTTTAGCGGAGCTAATTTCCTATCCCTACCCATTTCTCAGATTTTCCGATGACAGTCAGTACTCATTGCCCCTGTTGCCCCATCCACCTTTATTTTTTTACATTTATTTGTACTTTTAGATGTTTTTTAATGGATTCATTTGCTCTCGTTTTGATGTAGCCGAAATATTGCTATCCTAACGTTTAACCCTAATTATTCTTTTTTCAACATGTAATGTTTAACTTTAACTTGTCTATATAAAATGTTGTGTGCTGAAGTCAGGTACAAAAAATATTTTTCACAATCTTTGTGTATAAATTGTAATGTTGTGTCCAGGTAAAAAAAAACTTTGACGTTCGATGTATGTTACCTTATTTTTGACGAGCAATTATCAAATCATGAGAGACGATGAAAAAGCTAGTAAGAACAAAGCAACAACACCAAAAATCCCGTTGTGTCAGATCCAAAGGGTGCACACTCTGCGACCTAATTATAGACAACACAATAAACAAAGTGTATGACACAAATAAAATAACAGTAAATATTTCGAAACCTGTCAGGCTCTTCTTCAAAACACAATAAAAAGTGAAAGCAATCAAACAAAACCTATTTACAAAAACTAAACTAAAATTGATTATACAAAGTATCGAGAGCTACATGTTGAATGCTATTGTTTACAGATGTAACATGAGAATTTTGTCAGTACCCGTACATCGATTTTATAAACAATACTCTTACAAAACTGTGTGTAACGCCCAGTTAGCAAAAATGGGTAGTGGCAGGAAATTAAACCAAACTATGTTTTATGTTTTTTTTATTTTTATATTCAAACATGATTTCAGCTTTTCTATGCAGAATTTTTCTTTAGCCTGCCTCTATGCGTCTGTCCACGATCCATTTTGGTCAATTGGTACTACCTTCCTTCATATGTTTCAAGTCATGACAGGTGGAATTGAAATGCACAATTCATTTTCCCTTTTCATGCTTCATCTGTAAACAACGGCATCAAACATGTAGCTCTCGATACTTTGCATAAACATTTGTAGCTTAGTCTTTTGATTTCTTTTACACAATTTATCAATCTTACGTTTGTATTCGATTTTTTATTAAGGTTCAATGCGCATCCTTTTGCTGAACTGTTAGTCCCCGAGGGTATTCACCAGCCCAGTAGTCAGTAGTCAGTACTTCGGTGCTGACCCGAAAACCGAATTTTTGTAAATTTTGTTGAAGACTCAGGAGTATCTCCCTCATGCAAAGCTCTGTTCTCAGCTAATTGTGGCTAAACATTTAGATTAAATCTGCAATGAAGAGACATAAGTTGTCGAAATACGTATATTCAAAAAATTAGATTCACAGTTACTCCGGTATTAAGTTATTTGTTACCACTGGGTCGATGCCATTGCTGGTGGACTCTTAGTCCTCGGAGGGTATTTACCAGCCCAATAGTCAGTACTTTGGTGCTGACCCGAAAACTGATTATATTTGAACCTTACAATATCTGAATTTTTGCAAATTTTGTTGAAAACTAAGGAGTATCTCTCTTCTTTCAAAGAAAACAAAAACATTTAGCCCAATCCTTTAATTTCAGCTTCCGCTACATAGACGATGTACTTTCTCTTAATAATCCTAAATTTAAGGAGTATTTACATCAGATCTATCCAAATGAGCTTGAAATTAAAGAAACAACTGAAACACCTACTTCAGCTTCGTACCTAGATCTTTTATTGTATATTGACGAAGATGGACGTTTGAAATCTAAGCTATATGACAAGCGTGATGATTTTAATTTCCCAATTGTGAACTTTCCCTTTCTTAGCAGCAATATACCTACCTCTCCAGCCTATGGAGTGTACATTTCACAGTTGATTCGTTACTGTCGAGCATGTAGTTTGTACAGTGATTTTTTGAACAGAGCAAAAACACTGTCCCAAAAGCTGCTTTGTCAGGGATTTGTTCAACCTTTATTAATGTCATCCCTCAAGAAATTCTATGGCCGTCACCATAGCATCATTGAAAGATATGACGTGTCAGTATCCCAAATGAAAGTGGACACTTTCAGCTAGATTCACGTCTTCCCGGATTTGACTACCGACTTTGACATTTTCCCGGATTGAATCACTCACAGTGTGACGGGTGCTGTTAACAGAGCAGAACATGCTTACCCTTCCGGAGCACCTGATTTCACTCTCAGTTTCACTGGAGTTCACACTGTGAGTGCTTTTGTTCTGAATGTTGTAATTTCTGTTTCTGTGCTTTGTATCTGTCTAACGTTATTGTTTTTGCGTCTAACGTCATTGTTTTCTGTGTTCTCGTTTTTGCCCTGTCTTTGGACTTCGATTTTTGTGAATTTCCCCCTTTGTTCCTTCGGTATTCTACTGCCGTTGTCTCATGCAAAGCTTTTTCCTCAGTTAATTTTGGCTGTACGTTTAGATCATATTGGTTATTTGTTCTTTATCAGTTTTAAACATTTTTGAGTTTTTGGTCTTCCATATGTGTAGATTTTATCTGCACGGAAGAGACATAAGTTGTCGAAACGCGCATATGCAGAAATTAGATTCACAGTAACTTCGGTATTTAGTTATTTTCAGAGTTTTTATTGAAGTAAATGGCAGTGGTTCCAAATTGCAATAAGCTATTATACCGAACGAACAACATCAACATAGGAGCGAAAAAAAATGTCACTGCAACTATGATCCTTCTGCACCTGACACAACTGCATTTATTTCAATCTTTGAGGGAATAATATCTAAATAGCTGGACCCCTTCCCTCAAAAATTTAAAGTATCACCATTTACAGAGTTTGAGGGCTGCACCGAAGATATCAGTGAAGCTTGATAAAGACATTTTATCATATTTTTTGCAATTTTAAAGGTATTTGTGATATTTTACCTCGATAGAGATTTTTTTTTATTACATTGTCAAAAAATACAATAGCTTACCATTGCATGCTTTACCAAAGCTACCCATAAATGCTAGTTAGAAACGTTTTGGATAATAATAAAACAAATATTGCGTTTTTTCGATTCCGTAACAAGCATTCAAATCGTATGCTTTACCTCCACAGAAGACTCTTTCATCATGTTCATTGCATTTAAAAAAAGTTGAATTTCAGCAGCAGTTTCGCTCCGCATTTTTTCACAAGCTAATATGTTAATTTGAAATAGTTTTAGATATTTGTCAAAACATTTTGTATTTAATAAAAGTTATATCAGAGTTTTTATGGTTCAGTTTCATACAAAAGGCATAAACCTAGGGATCAAGTAATCATTAACTTTTGGCACATGTAATCAATAATTATTTACGGTAAAAATCGGGTTAATTTAGTAAAATTCATAAAATTCACAAAATATGGTGATCATTTATCAAGGAATTTGATAATCAAACAATTGAACATTGAAAAACAGCTTGGTAATCAATGGTAAGCCTAAACCCTTTTGATAAACAGGCAATTAAGAGACCCATAAAATGTTGAATTTTATATCATATTTCACTCCGTAGTGACTACAAGATAAGTACATCAAGTGTTTGCTAGTAGTTTCATAATCATCGTGTACTTACACTAAGAGTATTTCAACCCCTCCCAGAAAAGCTCACTGAACCACCAAGGAAGAAACTACACAAGATTACAGTAGCCAAAAGTTAATTCACAATTAAATATTTCCTTGTATCGGCTTTAGCATTAACGGTTAATAAGTACGTTTTATGTGATAGCTAGACTCTCTGATTTGTTTCAATGACATGGTCATTGCATGATTACAGCTGTTAAATAATGTTTCTCGTCATTTTTCGATTTTTGATTTCCAATGTTTTGAATTCATCTACACAGATGAGACGTAAGTTGTCCAAAAGGCCATAAGCATAGAGAGTAAATACAGTAACTTTGGTATTGTGTTGTTTTCACTACAATATACAATGAAGGGATATGAAGTAAATGAAGTGAATGAATATAATACAAAGTCTCTGCAAATACATGGTAAACAAAACAAAGAAAATGTGCACCAAGTCAACCCTTTCATAGTCCCTATGAAACTTCAAAATAATACATTCAATTCTTATAATTACATTTTAAACCTGAAATATAAAAAACAATTTTATATACAGGGAAGTACATCATGTACATTGGGATTCTATTTTTACAAATTCATCCGCCACGTAAACATGTGGTCAAATGTTTTTCGTGGGAATTGCAACTTCACATTGATATGCCACATGAACGTTGTTCAACTATCAAACTGACGAAATTCAAATGAATATTCATAAAATGTAATTATTGCTAGATGTCTAACAGTGCTACATCTATGACTTTGTACCCATGGATGCGGGATCACTATAAGCATGAAAAAGTAATCACAATGCAGCTTCGAACCCAAAGGGATTTCCGTAGTTAAAACAATATCCACTTTTTCTACTGTAAGCTCCCGCCCCACCCCCATCCTTTTTTCGATGGCCAGAAATTCCGCGAACGACTTTTCGAATTTGTTATCACTGGAACAATGGAAACTGCATCATAATTTAATATGACCGTCACAACGATTTTCAAAGAAAAGGTCAGTTCGAAACAGGAACGGACAAAATCCGTGCTTAAGTTTAGAAACGAGCAACATATTTGTTAAATAATTAATTGATGTAAGGAGATGACATAAGAACGCAAACAGCACATCACACAATACATTTTATGCAAAATAATGATAATTATTTCAACTTATCAAATCTAAAAATAATAATATACTTTGATCAGACCCATATATTTTAAACGTAACAGTTCAAAGTCCGCTGTCTTCAATTTCGTGAAATGTCGAATAATCAATGAATTTGTATGAATACAATAAACAAGCAAAAAACAAAACAAAATAAAATAACTTAAAACAAATAAGATAATTATAACACGAGACACTCACCATTTTAACTATTGGTTCTCCGATGGGAGGTAATTTAATAGAAGGTAAAGGTAACGCACGCCTATAATGATAAAAAACTTTTTAGATATCAATATCAAAGTTATTTAATTTGTGGAAACCAATCTTAGTCTTATGGTAAAGGCCATTCAGTAAATGACATTTTTTACAAAACTAAGCACAATAGAATTATTTATTAGATACACTCCCCTCTTTGCCTTATACCAAGACTTTATAATTAATATACTCTACAGTTTTTATCTTTATCATTATTTTGTATAGTTAAATGTGAAATGATTTCTATTCTCAAGAAATACTTTAACCCACTGTTATCTGTGCTTGTGTACCCCATGTCCTGGTCAAAAATCATATACGTCTGAAGGCAAAGACCAACTAGGTTACAGATTTTAGGATGTAATTGTATCGAACTCATCCTATCACGGAGGAACTGAACATTACAATTTCAGTGACACACAAAACTGCAGTGAATATTAGTTTGTCTACGAAATGTTATTAACAAACAGGTAAAATGTTAATATTTTTCGGGAAAAAAACGGTTAAAATAAATCACTAATTATCAATTCGCAAAGAATATTCGTCAGGCTGGAGATTTAAAATACCAGAGAAAAATTTGTTGGTATGAGTACATCGTCCATGTGTTTGAAATACATTAACTACAAAAAGTATTAAATGTATACATTAATTTACAGAGACTTATATAACAGTTTAACATGTATACCGCGTTACGTTTCTCAGTAGATACTACACCTGTTATTGTCATTCATTAAAATAAACTTATCTTTTATATAAATTCCATCAAATGAACGATGAACTCAAACCAAAAAAAAATATTTTTCAGATTATTCAAATGTCTAGCCACGCCTGACGAAGATTCTTTGTGAAATTGATAATAAGTAATTTATTCAACAAATCTTGTGAATATTTCATACTAGGCCAACGACCATTTTCTAATGGGGGATTTTCTTTTCCTTCATAAAATTATTTTCAGGACCTTCCTCTAACATTTTTTTTACTATATTTATGCATACAAGGTATGGGACTACAATGCAGAATCAAAATTCTTTTTTGGCTCGCTAGGCCGACAATTTTTTTTTTATGAAAATCCCCCCACCCCCGTATATGAAAATGGTTCTTGCCTAATATGTACTTTTACTGGTGTGTCAATTACTTTTCTTTTGAGTAATCGTACCATCCGTGTCTTTGATTGATCTACACCTCATAGATATGAAATTTGTAATTATAGAGAAATCTCAGGAGCTAGAAACTTTGTAAAGTCAGTTGACCAATTTCAGTGATATTTTATGTAATTAGAACTATGAGCCTTACCCAACCGACCTCCTTCAAACAAAACAGACCAGAGCGCAGATGCCTGAAATATTGTGAGAGACCTGTTCAGGAAGGTCTCATCATGTATATAAATTATTCATGTAAAACATCCAGGTTCTAAATGTAAAATTGGCACAAGCAACAAGAAAACAAATTCCAATGGGAAATGTATTTGGCCCATATTGAAGTAATCAGATAATTAGGTTGCAAAGTTACGCTAAACAAATTAGCGTAAACTAAACATTATAAGCACAGTTAAATGATAAGCACATGCACATCATAAATAATTTATTTCAACTCAACAAGTGCGTTACTAAATGCATATGCACAAATTTATTCAACTCAAATAAAATAATAAATATGAGCTTAAACAAACACAAAATATCTGTGAAACACACGGAGCTGTTTTTATCTACAAAACTGGTAAGGGACATAGCTTATTACGCTAAGCAAAGTAAATAGGAAAAAAGAGAATAACAGAAAACATCTTCAATGATTGAATATTACAATTGCTTACTACAATCTGCCAGGGAAAAGCACACGACAAACACAAATGAGACAAACATAAACAGCAATAGAAACTCCGTACAGCCGAAATTGGTACCCGTACTAGCAAATGCCAGTGGTAGTGTTAAACAGGTTTAAGGGTACCCAAACCTCCACTGCCGATTCTGACATTTTCCTTGTTTGATTCACTTACAGTGTGACAGGTGCTGATAACAGAACAGGACATGCTTACCCTTCGGTGGCACCTGATGTAACTCAGTTTCTCTGGAGTTCACACAGTGAGAGCTTTGTTTTGAATGTTGTGATTTCTATTCTTGTGATTTGTATCTGTCTAACGTAATTGTTTTCTGATTCTAAAGTCATTATTTTCTGTGTCCTCGTTTTAGCCATGTCTTTGGTTTTCGATATTATAAATTCCACCCCTTTGTTCGGTATTGAACTGCCGTTGCTTTATCGTTCTTAATGTCATTATTGAATTAGTAGTTTCAAAATATATAAATAAACATGATTTTGAAGAAAAAAAATACTTACGGTACGGAATCCTGAAATAAAGAAACATTGACTGAAAATTAAAATGTATGTAGAAAAACTATTTAATACGCTATTTCATCAAAATCAATCAAAACCTTCAAAACCTCCAAATACATTGATACTAATGAAAAGGTATTTGCATAATAAATGAAAATTAATTTGAATAAAAACTAATAAATTTAAAAAGGAATTATAAAGAGGTTGAATAGCATGATCTAGATATTTCTGTAAATAAATACTGATCTATATAAGCACAAACTACATTGATGCTTGTTCCCTGCCTTATCTGAACTACACAAATGAGTTCGCTTAGTGACTTTTTTAAATCCCTTTAGATGATGATTTTGTGGTTGTAAACTAGGGTTACTTTAAAATTTTCCACAAATTCAATTTTCTTGACATCTGCGGTATGAAACAAATACATGTATGTACTAACATACTTCAATTTTTGAAAAGTTTCACTGTAAAAATTTTGATTTATAGGTAACAGAAACATCCCTGTCCTAGGAGTGCTAAATTCTATTCAGAAATCACTATGAGACATATATTTGATTAGATTTTATCTGCACTGAAGAGACAAAAGTTGTCGAAATGTGCATATCCAGAAAATAAATTCACAGAAACTTCGGTATTTAGTTATTTATATTTATTTATTGAGATACTTAAAATCATGTGTTTTATTGTTAAACAAAAGTTGAACAACATAACGCTAAACTTAAGCAAGAATCAGAAGATGGGCTTCATATCGTCACCTGAGAATTATAATGATCTATCTCCATTTTTGGTCAATATGAGACTGAAATAACTAGACTACTCCTCGCACCATGTTCTATCTCCACACTAAATATAGGTTGCCAAACTTTTCATTCTATATGCATACAGCACAATATTGAAATGATATAACTCCAATTTAAGATTTACATTGGTGTTATAATGTTGTAACTCCACAGCCAATCGCTTGCGTGCATTTTGGACATGTGACTAGAAGTAACAAATGGCATGTAATCTTTTTGGGGTTTATAAGACATGTTTGCTGTATGATTTTATGTGTTGATTTCATATATTATGTCCAAGGATATCAATTGCAAGAGTTTTGTGAAAAGTACCTTCAAGGTCCTTGAATTCATGCAGTTGTGTCAGAAAATCAAATGCATATTTGATGAAAGAATTTAGCATCAGACAATTTTTAAGAAAAATAAAACTGCTACATAATCATTTTATTGAAACAAGAGAACATTTGATGCTTCCTCTATTGATCTGTATTTAACAAAATAGTTTGTAATTGTTTTCATTAATTTATTTAAGAGGATGTCATCTAAAAAATAAATGCCACGAAACATTTTTTTTCTGTGAATTTTTATGTTTTTATTGAAATTAACCTTTTATGGGTTGCGACAAAGTGAATGTCAATTGTGGTTTTAGAAATGATCTTTAAAAAATGTAATAAAGTAAAGTTTGTGTTGACATATTTGTCTTATTATCTGTAGCATATTATTGTTCCAAGACTTAGTATCTCCCTTATGCAAAGTTCTGAACCTTACTGATTTTGCTTTCCATTTAGATCATTTTGGTTATAAACCCTCTATCAGTTTTGAACATCTTTGAGTTTGTGGTCTTCCAAATGTTTCGACTTAATCTTGAAGAGACATAAATTGTCGAAATGGCGATATGTAAAAGCAAAATTTACAGTAAGTTCTGTATTTAGTGATATCTCATACAGTCTATGAGCTAATGGTATTGGTCTGCGATACTCTATTTAATATACAGTATTTAAAGGTTATGGGACAAAACATCCCTGAATCAAATTTGTGTGTTGTTACGATTGAAAGGTGCCGATAGATGTTGATTGCTGTCTTTCTCTATTGTTCATGTTGAGTTTTCAGCATTATAGTATTTATAAAGGATGGCTTTGCCTCTGATCATTCTCTTCTTCAATTAACAATCAAAAGCTTTACTGTTTCTTACTCTATTTCAAGCATAATTATCACATTTTTTTCAGATTAAGATGTTCTAAGTGCAATAGACACTTTAATTTTTAAAAATTTCATACCAAATATTATGAAAATGTTCTAACTCCAAACAGATTTTTTTAAAAATTGAACACATAACAGCCAAATATCCAGCAAACTATGGTTTAAAACATCCTCTTAAACACATTCTAAATAATGAACTTGTTTATGTGCATCCACTTGTTGATATGAGAAAATATTCCAATGTCAAACTTTTGATTCAAGATTCCCGAAAATTACAAAAAAGTGAGATAAAACATTATAATTCTCAGGTGACGATATAAATTTGTAAATTATTCGATTTTCGAATTTGACAAACCAATCTAAATACTAAAGGTGAGCAGGTTCAAATGATATGTAGTATTATGACAAACTTTTGAAAAGAAGTTTCGAGAAATGCTCAAAATTAACTCCGGACAAACGTGTGACAGACAGACAAATAATTTGAAATCAAATATTAGTCTGTGTGCTGGAATCTCTTTCCGTCACCCCTGCTAACCCAAATTTCCAAATCAGGCCGATTTTTTCAGTCCTCATTTGTCCCCTCTTCGAAATAAAATATATTAACGCGAACATAACCTATGGTACACAACAAAATTTCATCTTTTTAGCTCCATAATTTTCTAAAGATAAATAATATGTACTGGAACCAAATTAAAGCTAATTTAATATCCATTACAAGGATTCGAATCCCCAATCATTGTAAAAACTTTACGTGTCGTATTTCATTTTATTTCATTTCAGTTAAGTCAAGTCAAGTCTAGACTATTTAATATGTAACTTTGGCATAACCAGCAATCCCAGGCTCTCTGTGCGGACCCCTTAACATCGGGGCTACTGCGACTTAGTTATTTATTCAATCTGCCTAACCTGTGTGGTACAAGGTGCAACAAACTGATTTTTAAATTAACCTGGATTGATTGTACAGGTGAACAATTTTTGTCATTTTCTCTTGATCACTTGGTGTGTTAACACGTTAAATTTCTATCACTATTTTTTCTTTTTTTTTTTTATATGAACTGCACTGACGAGACATTTTTTGTTGAAATAGCTATATGCAGTATCCAAATTCATATGATTAATTTTTCAAAAAAGGGAAGTTTGCGATGTTTTAACTTTGATTGTCAATCTTACATTAGCATACAAGTTCCGCAGAGGAATGGTGTATCCGTTAATCACTTCTCACTTCTGGCGCTCTGTTAGCCCCTTGCCTTAGACGAGAACTTTTCAGATAAATATCATGTTTGAAAAATATAATCAATTTAATAAAAGTGATTTATAAAATATTCTGAGAGACTAAAAAATTCTGATTTTTCTCAACAATAGGCCCAAATCAAAAATTAATTCCTTCTTTCTACATAAATATTACATATTCTAAAATATTTCATCATTTTCTACGAATTAAACAAAAGCATGGGCATCTTTTGTTAATTTATATACAAAATTTGTCAAAACCGTTGGAATTTTCAAAGGATTTATTTGGGGAAGGGGTAACATTTCGGATCTTTTCAAAACCACTGACCTTTCTTCTACATTTATACAGTGTTTTCTTATAGCAAATGCAAACCTTAAGGCAATTAAATCGCATATCGTTAGATATATGCCAGAAGTCTAAAAAGTTTATCGATTTACGGTGAATTTTGGAAACTTCCAAAATGCTGAAAATTCCCATTTTCATCTATTTCAGGCTTAATTACACC
Organism: Modiolus philippinarum; assembly: GCA_002080025.1. Lineage (NCBI taxonomy): Eukaryota > Metazoa > Mollusca > Bivalvia > Mytilida > Modiolidae > Modiolus > Modiolus philippinarum. The sequence continues at coordinate 208,833 of MJUU01068971.1, forward strand.
TTATGTAAGTAAGCTGTATTCTGATTGGTTAATAGCCGGTGTATTTTTTGGCAAATACCCATCCACCTTGGTATTTGTCCCGGAGTCACCTGTGTGCTTTAATGATTGAGACATTCGGTGTTATTAAACAGGTATATCATGAACGTCGGGGTATTTGCCAAAAATACAAGTCTTGGGTCTAAATTTCCCTCGCCTTTCAGGCTCGGGAGATTTTACCGCCCCATGACTTGTATTTTTGCAAATACCCCTCCTTATAATGATAAATCTGTTCAAAATACTAGGTTCAGCCTACAAACTTGTGTCAGAATTGCAGATTATGATATCATTCATGCAATATTGATATATAAACAATAAAATTCGTGTGTTTTGACCATTCACATTACCCACAAATGGCAATTATTTAGTTGTAAAGTAAAAATAATAAGCTTTTATTGATTACTACTTTAAATGATATTTGTTTACCAAAAATTAATTTTGAAAAGAAAGACAAAACTTACTCGAAAACAAAAATATTAAAAGATCCATTACTTGGTCTATTTGCAGATTTAAAAATATGTCAATATCATGTTAACTGGTTTTATATTCAAATAACAGACTGAAAAACTAAAAACAATTTTCAGAATTGGGAATTAAGATGCATTTCGGGTTCTATTGGCCATTAAACTTACGCAATTTCAAAGAAAATATCAATTTTCCGTCAATATTTCATAGGGGTAGGGTAACGTTTAAGGATGTTTTATTTTGAAGAGGGGATGTAAGGGGACCAAAACAAATTGATGGGGTTCGGAAACGGGGGGGAGTACCCGGGGGTCATTCCAGTCTATGGACTATATCCCTTACTTTGTTGTCGAGATCACAGCAGGTTTCTGCTTTAACTGGTATTACATACTAAGTATTATAAATTAAAAACATTATGTGATTTTCTGTCTTGTGAATAATTGAACTATTTAACAGTTTCTTCCTTGTAACAAAATACAGAAATATACATAAGGAAGTTCGTTGGTCAATTTGAAAATAAATGAAGAAAGGGGGAATTCCAAAATCACAATTCATATCCAGCGTGATATGAGATAGGATGACAAAAACAAAACAAATAAACAGAAATGAGCCAGAACGCCACAAAACTAAAGCTCTAGCAGTATGAATGTTTTTTTGAATAACACAATACCGAAGTCAGTGTGAAATTCGTTTTTGTATCAGTCCATTTCGACACCTTATGTCTCTTTAGTGCAGATCAAATAAAACATTTAGAAATCCATGAACCGAAATATGCGTAAAAATTGATTGAGAGCAAATAGAATATAAAAAGGAATGCCAAAGTCAGCTAAGGTCACAGCTATGCAAGAGATACTCCTTAGGTTTCAATAAAATTTTCTTAAATTAGGTTTTCTAAGTTTTCAAATAAAATCCGTTTTTTCGGGCCAGCACCGAAGTACTGGCTACTGGGTTGGTGAATACCCCCGGGGCACGAAGTAAAAAAGTTCCGGACCAATTACTCATTTGTCATGTCTCGGTAAAATATTCATATCTATTCTGAACGAACGATCTAGTACTTTTATACAAACTTTTGGAATACTAAATGAAAACCAAGCATGTTTTCGACAGGGTTACTCAACGAATACTTATATTTCTCGCTATATGTGCTGTTTGAATTGATAAGACTTAAAAAAAATTATACTGCGAGTTTGTAGATTTCGAAAAGGCAGTCGATTCTGTGAATCGTAATTCATTGCTTTTTAAGGAAGTGGAAATTTTTGGCGAATGTATTCTGATACAAAATCGAGAATAGTTTATGATAATATGATGTCTGATGTCTTTGCTTGTGAAACTGTTTAAGACAGGGGTGAACATTTATCCCCCATTATTTTTTTTTATTTCTAAACTATTAACAGTAGTATCTTGAAGGCTGTAATTAGATCCACCTACCGAAATTTTAGAAAATTTCGTTTTCGTTCAAGTTTATCGTTCAGTTGCTTCAAAATGTTGACCAAACGCTTCCAAGTTATAAAAACGATGTATCAAATGATTGCTTTTTGTATGAGCTTTACAAAGAACCCAAATTTTTACAATTTCTTTGCCCAATATGCCCAATATGTTCATGTTCCATAGCACCATTAAACGTACCCCTACCCCTATGAAATATTTGCGAAAATTTAGATTTTTTCATTAAAATTGCGTAAGTTTGATGGTCTAAAGAAACCGAAGTGTATCTGTATTTCCAATTCTGAAAAATGTTTTTAGTTTTTCAATTTATTTTCTTGAATATAAAACATGTTAACATAATGTTAACATATTTTTAATGACCAAAGTTTATTTTCAAATAGGCCAAATAAATGGCTCTTTGCATATTTCCTATTTTGACTAAGTTTTGTCAAATAGACTAAATACATGGACCTTTAAATAATTTTGTTTTTGAATAAGTCTTGTCTTTCTTTTGTCTTATATTATTTTTTAGTATACAAATATCATTTAAAGTAGGTATCAAATATAAGCTAATTATATTTGCTTTACAACTATTACAAATAATGGCTATTCTTATGTAATATGAACATCACACATCAATAAAACTTACCCCTACCCAAACAAATTTACTGTAAATTTGTCAATTTTTTGTCTAAATTCACTGTTAAATCGTTATATATGCTATATCTGAAGGATATATCTGCAGATATGCTAATTAATTGTTATAAGCGATACATATTTTGACTTCAAACATTGTTAAGGAAAACAAGAAGTGTTTGATGTGACTCTAAATACCGAAAATCTTACCCTTACCCCAACAATTTTTTCTTAAAATTGTCAATTTTTTGTCTGTGTCCACATAAAAATAACCAGAACGTGTTATATATGACAATGTTGCTTGAATTACATCATTATTTGGTATTTTAACAGCCATTTGTTGACTTAAACTCAATATTTTGCCCAAACTGATGAAAAATGGGAATTTTAAACATTTAAGATCTGTTCATATTTAAGGTAGCACAACAGTCTTTTGGAAGAAATTTGTAGTACCTGACTTTGAATGTCTGTAACTTTATGATTAGTAAAGATACAATGACAAATGAGGCATCGAATAAAAGGAAAAGGGTCAACTTGACTCCTTATGCTCATTTCAATGTTATTCCTTTTAAGTATGAGTACCTAAATTTCCATACATTTTGTATTTGGCAAAAAATTAGGAATTTTGTGTAGTATTTTTAAAACAAAAATAACGTTTACATCTTTACAGTAAGTTGAATAATCTATACTTTATCTGAAAGAACCATTAAAATGCAACAAGACCGTGTCTCAGATTTTTTATATAGGGTCTGGTTTAAAATTAAATGGAAATGAAATTTTTATTCCGAGATTTTTTTTATTTTCTAAATTTTAAAATTAATTTAATTTTAAACCAGGCCTTATATCGAAAATCTGAGACATAGTTTTGCAGCAACTAAAAGAATCTTTCAGATAAAAAAACAGAATTCAAGTACCTGTAAAGATGTAAAAGTTATTTTCATTTTAAAAATATAACCCAGAAACCAAGTATTTTCCCAAATATGGAAATTTAGACATTAATACTTAAAAGGAATATCATTGAAATTAGCATAAATAGATAATTGGATCATTTTCTTTTCATTTGATACCTCATTTGTCATTGTACCTTTATTGATAACAAAGTTACGGGGATACAAAGTCAGGGACTGACATTTTCCATCAGAGGACTGTTGTGCTACCTTAATCTTTATATATGTCAAATCTAAAGGATTCATCTGCAGATTTGTCATTTAATTTTCTAAATGATACACTAGAGGCTCAGAGACTGAGCCTGTATCGCTCACCTGGCAAAA
>MJUU01068972.1:0-11236 GCA_002080025.1 Modiolus philippinarum
TAAAGTTATTAAACCTATCACCTAAGCTAAAGACATATCTTTTATATTTATTAGTGAAAAGGCTAATTTAGGTTATGCAGATGAGCATTTCGAGAACATTGTCTTTATAGTGTAGATCAAATCAAAATGTGAACCCTGGATTAACACTCTGATCGTGCAATTAGAATAGCAGGACATGCAGGACAGCTTTCCGGAACATCCAATGTCTATCGGTTTATATGATTTATTTCCGTGCTTTTTAGGTATGTCGTGTCTTTGTTTTCCTATATTCTCGTTTTTGCCATGTCTCTGGACTTTGATTTTTGTAATAAGTTTCTTTGCTATTCTACTGCCAGTTTTCGATATTTAACAATACAAATGAGCATTAAAATGTTTTGGAAATGTTATCTGGAAACGTAAACGTTATCATATGATTTTGTTCAGATATAATTGTATAATCTTGAAGTCTAGAATTAATAAGTATGTAGAGCAATAATAAACACGTTTGAAGTAAATAAAAAGTTGATCTGAAGGTTTTAAAACCTTGCAAGACAAGAAAAGTCTTACAATAATAATTAGGTATAAGTTTTTAACATTGAGTGTATACTTGGCACTAATTTGTTAAGTGACATCACAAAAACGAATAAAACAGAAAAAAAGAAACATGATTTAAACTAAAACACTCACACTGTGAGATCAAGGGAAAAATGAAATAAACTGTACAGCAGTTGAAAACGGAAGTTAAAACGTAAAAAGACACGGTACACTCCCGGCTTTTATGGGAGTTCACACTATAAGTTCCTTATTTCTGAATATTTTGTATTTATATCCGTGACTGTCTCGTGTCATGGTTTTATCTTTGTTTTTCAATGTTCCCCTTTTTCCAATGTCTATGGACTTTGATTTTTGTAATTAGCACATGCCTAATTGTTCCTCCGGTCTTTTACTGTCATTGTTACACAACTGAGGATAATCAATCATCTTGAATTGATTTATTGATGAACTTTATTATTTTAATAAGCATATTTATGTTATTAATGATAGTACAATCAGTCATAAAAGTACAAATAGAGAGAAGTATGCAACGCAGGATGAACAGAAAGCATTAACATACAAAAAGAACAATATTCTACTTTTCTTTATATCCAATGTATTTAATCACATCAATTCATTTTCAAGAACCCTTTTTGATACTAGTCATGTAGATTTACCTACTGTCCATCTTTTAGTATAACTGCATTTCATAATGTACGACATATTTGTTCAGATTAAACAGAGAATGTTCAGTAGATCTATTTACATTCCACAATGTGGCCTGTGGTGGACATGTCTGTTTATGTTGTTAAGAGTGTAATTGTTTCGTAAAGAGAAAAGAAGGAAGTCTAGTCGGAAAGTTATTGACAAAAGATAGGATTCTTTCAATCTCGGAAAACAAAAGTACAAGTCTGATCACTTCTATTCATAATACTGTGATTGGATTGTCTGCTATAAAGAGCAAATAAATTTTGGTTTCGATGTTTTTTCATTATTCATTATATTAGTTCTACACTTCACAAAACGTTTGCACCAATTTTCGCTATCTATTTTTGTTTCAGAATATCACACTTCTTGTCAGGTAATGTCATGTAAATCAAAATAAAAGAGTATTTATGATTTTGGTTATCTGGAAAGGTAACTGGTAGATGGAAATATAATTTGCAAGATCCATCAATTTAAATTAGCATTGTGTAATTATTACAGATCATTAATTTAACTCTGTTGTCATTTATTGTTAGCATGGCACTCCAATAATTCTAAACAGTTTAAACAGCCAACATATGTTTCAAGTATAAAAACAGAATTTCTTTTCAAAAACTCAATTATATTCGACAAAAATACAAGATGATAAGAGCATTCCAAATTGTACAATGATGTATATGTTTTTGCAGTAACATGATATTAGAAATGAATAAGACAGCATGTTATATAACTCTGAGTTGTTTATATACAATAAATCATTTATATAGATATTACAATTACTTAACAAGTTTTCTACATCTTCTTTTAGATTTCTCATCTCAGAATATCTGTTTTTGTTGCATTGGCAAGTCTCAAGAAACTCATAGAAAGTTATTTGTGGAAACTGACATCTTGTAAAACATTATGTCTACGTTGCAACGTTAAGTTTGATACATTTGTATATATATTTAGGATCAGAGCCTATAGTTACTTTATACTATTGGTAGATATCATACAATTATATGTACAGACAGTGCAAAAGGTTGCAAAACAATCAAAAAAGAAATTGGTATTGACGTTTAAGTTGTTCCATTGGAAGAAACTTTACGACATATGATGTAGTTCTCGCTGGGTTTATTTAAGATAGACACTATACACGGCGCATTCTACTTGCGGAAAGGAAAAATGAAAAGTACGAAACGGGATAGGCTTCATTTTTGGACAGGAACAATCGTTTGACCAGTTACCCCATGAAACGTATAACTGACTGATGGAAACGTCTTATTTCGTCCACTACGCCGCAAAATTGGCTCCCTTTTTCTGTTTTATTATGCTTTAATCTTAAAGTATTAAAAAATATCCTCATTTGTTTCACTGTGACATGTGCATGTTTCCATTTCAAACCATAGTACCATAGTATGGTTTGAAACGATCTTTTTACAAAAACCTTGAAAATCTCATGGATAAAATCAGCTTAAGAGTCTTTTTTCCACCATTCCATTCCACCGTGCATTCTATATAAATTCAAGTACGAAAATGGCTAAATATAACAAAAATATTTAAATTCTAGAAAACAGGCACCATGAGTCATACTTTTTAACTGCAAATATCAGTATGGTAGGATAGATTCTACAATTGTATTAATTTAATACGAAACCCCATGAATGTAAATGTAATATACATGTAGGCTGTAAATCAGAAGTTATCCCAAAATTTCTACACTGATATTCTTTATAACTGCATTATGAAACACATTTTTACTAAAGTATTTGGAAAATCTATAGTTATATTTTGGATTTGGAGTTCACATATATACCCCTTTCTCTGACATTTTAAATTCTTTTCAGAATTCACCATGATGCATTTACTGTGTGAGCTTATATATGAAAAAATAATCTGTTTAGAAATGAATAAATCTAAATATGAAAAATAATAATTATAGGTCTGTGAAAGTGTAGGGTGATAATTGCACAGTTTACGTCAAAACACAGCTTCTTTCGAGTTCTTTTATACAGGAAAAACAAAAATTAAATCTTCATAAAAAAAACTTTGAAGTGAAAGATCTCGATACGTATTACTTGTATCAGCATTTCATAAAACTCCACAGTACTTTTTGCACAATTGTTGAAAATGGCAAACAAAATCTTTCCTTTAATCTGAATGTTATCCCCATTTTAAATTAAAAGAAAAAAAAATAACTTATCCACATAATATTCGATTTCATTTATTCAAAGGCAGGTATATTGATCAGAAGGAGAGTGCAGTTACATGATAAGGTGAATATTTCATTTCTTTTTTCAATAATTTTTCTAGCTCCTGTGTTTAGGTTACAGACTTTTTGAAAGAAAAACACTCACTGAGAACATATGTACATGTTCGATATGCTATGTCATGACCAATGTTCTTGACATTTTTGCACTTCAGATACCAAAACATTGTTCTACATGCAACATAAATGGGGTCAACCTTACAAAAATTAAGCACATAACAAATGGGAAATTCAACACCGCAAAACTTACGAACTAGCAGTATGAGCCCTCAAAAATATTCAATTGAAGGGTCAGCATGATCTACAAGATCAACGTATTATGTCAGAAAAGGTGTTGGATAGTTCGATAATAAACTATGGATCTTCCAATTTTGTGAAATAGAAAGATTGTAACGATTTTGTAGTGAATTGCAACAGAACACAACCTTGTTATACAGGTTTTGGGGACAGTAATTTTGCCTAAAATCGATGTGTTTACCACAGGTATAACAGCTAATCAGTTGTGAAATGTAAACGTCATGTGCAGAAAGTTACTACTCAAAAACGTCAGTTCACTGCTGAAAGGCGAACAAAAGTTTTAATTTAAGACGTTCAGAGTAATTTATATATGAACAATGAACGGTGAAAAGAAATTTAGTAAATGTGCATGAGACAAAGTCTCTACATGGTAAAACCAAGCAATGAAACATTGTATTTATTGTTGTTCTTCGTCTTGAAGTCATCTTGAAACTCTAACAATACCTAATATTAAGTTTACAACAACGGCAAGCACCGGTTTAAGGGGTATTTATTGCTTAATGTCGAACATCGCGGCATCCATGTTTTCATCACTCATGGATGTGGATGGTCAACAAACATTAAATCAAACGACAAAGGTTTCTTTCAATCGTTGGTTGATAAAATGACTTAAAAGAGACAATCTCAACATGAAAACACCAGTCACTCATCAAGTCAAAAGCAATAGAACTTAGTATAATAAATCATGAATTGTGTTCACTATAAACAGATGGCCAAATTGATATTTGGAAATTACAAAAAAAAATGCCAAAATTTGAAAGTATGAAAGTGTATTCCTATGAAAAATTCTCTCAAGAGCAAGTACACCATAGCTGAAATATAGTAAAGAAAACATCGCTCGAACGGGGAATATTTCTTTACGGAGAGACAATATCCAGAGAAAGAATATGGAGTAAATGCACATGAGACAGACTCTACATATACAGGGTTAACCAAGAATTAAAGAGCAAGTCCATGTATGATTCTTATGATGGTGTATCAGTGGTCTCTTGAAATTCGGGTTCATTTGAGTAAATAAGATTAAGATTTTATTGCACTATAATGCTGTTAACAGACATTTATAGGGTACAGCAATCCCCTATAAATTTTAACATAATGTGTGGTTTATAGAACAATCAATACTACATTTACCTTATCGTAACAATTTATACATTTATGAGATAGAAAATCATTTTTTACGTGTAAATGTTACTTTTTTTAAAACAATTCTGTTTTCTTTAGAAAGTAATCAGCTTTAAATGTTTTAAAATCGAAATCGTCACATCTTTTTAAAAATTCTTTTTTAAATAAATAGAAAACATCTAATTCTTTTGTTTTCTTTTCCGACATATGGAAAGACTTATGGATACTGAGCAATATAAGTGTAAAGATAAAGTTCCATCCATTATAATTTTCTTCATTTATCTTGTAACCAAATACAATTGTTTTCAAATTAATGAACATGATTATATATTTTAATGTTACTGAATAAAAGTTTTATTTTCTGCCAGAATGTATTTAAATATTTGCAATGTATGAAAAAGTGTTCATAATTTTCTACCTCATTACATAAAGTACATAGCGCAGAGTTAGATAACCGCCATATTGCCAAAAGCTGTATAATGCAACAGCTTCCATTTAAACATCTTTAATTTATTTTCTTTTGTAAATCTATAATTAAATAGTAGATTATTTTTGATTTTGCTGCATAAGTCACTATCTTCCAAATAGGTTTCCCATTTTGAAAATCCAACTTGTTTTTCATAGACAAATGCCATAAGTAATGTATATATTTGTTTAGATGATAAATCATGCAATAAGTATTTTTTTCCTTGTTTATCACGTATTTGGATTTGTGAACTTGTTTTAATTTTAGTTTTAATCGAGCCTTGATGTTTGAGTTTGGGTAGCCAATCTTTTGGTATAGCTTTTATTAATTTAGAATATTCTGAAAACCAGTTACTTTTTGAAGATAAACGACTAAGTAAAATATTTTGTGAGATATGACCCTGGTCATTAAGTAAATCATTAATATAGATAATATCATCTTTGTTTCCCCAAATTATTTGCTTCCTAATTTCTCTATAATTTTCTTGGTTATTTTTATTGGATGCCAATTTATGTTTTATCCATACATCAACAATTTTTTTTGTAGAATTCTGGCATAGTTGTAATGAAATTAATAATGTTGTGAATATTATCTATATTCATTACAAACAGCATGAAGTTTTTTCCAAACTTGTCGAAATAAAATTTTGGAATAACTTTCCAGCTAGGTAACTTGTCATCAAACTCTGTTAATCTTCTCACCCAATTAACAGATATGGTATCTATAAATATATCTATATTAATCATTTTCAAACCCCCTTCATCGTATTTTGAACATAGGACAGTCCGTTTCACTTTTTCTTTTTTTCCATCCCAAATAAAGTTAAACACCAATTTTAATGTACTCCTTATTTATACTAGTGACTGATGCTAAATACGTGATATTTGGAATTATCAAAGATTTGGCAACAGTTATTTTTCCCATCATAGTAAGATTTCTCTTACTCCAAACGCGTACAATTTTCTCTGCTTTGGCATATTGTTTGTTAAAGTTTAATCTAGCACATTCCCCTTTATCATGACCAAAATAAACCCCAAGACATTTTACCACTCCCTCTGTCCAGTTTATATGTTCAACTTTTTCTTTACAATGTTTTAGTCGTCCCAACCAAAATCCCTCGGTTTTATTTCTATTGAGTACTAAACCTGATAACGATCCAAAAGTTTCAATTAAATTTAATGCCGAACTTATTTCTTGTTTTGATTGGACAAAAATAGTTGTGTCATCTGCAAGCTGACTTAATTTGAGACCATGAGTTTATTTGAATAAGATTAAGGTTATGATAAAATCAAGGAATGTGTTCATGAAAAAAAGAATTATATACCGGAAACTGATATTGAATGGCACTGGAAGACCATTTTTTCTGGTGTAGGTTATTAAAAACAAATAAGTAGTCAAAAGCCTCTCTGAAGTAGCCCGCTGGTTATTCCTATTGTCTGCTGGAAAACTTTTCCTCCAAACTCGACAAATATGTTGTTGATTTCAGCATTGCAATGACGGCCTCTTCTTTGTTATTCTGCTTGAATCAGTGTGAAGTATTTTTTTTTGACAACTTAAACCATATCTTTAACAAACCAACAAACTTATTCGATTAGCATGTATTTCTAAGGTAAATGGGAGCAACAGCAAGAGTAAGCCTTTTATCTTTTTTCTCTTTTTACGCCTCATTTAGTCGACCCAAAAATTGTCAACTCGTAAAGACTTAGATTTGCTAAATTTGTCAGGGGGTACTTTTGCTTTTAAATTGCAAGTAGAGATAGACTGCCTTTATAAATGAAGTAACTTTTGTGGTTGTTTTCCGTTCAAACAATGTGATAAAACATTCTTGCAGAATTCTCATCAAATATTGTATTATAATATTTTTAGTAGATAAATTTCGTTTCGAATTGTTGTATCGTTTATTTCTTTTGGGCATGTTCGAACCACAAATCTCTCCTCTAAGCGTTGGGAGAAAATCCTAACGTTATCTACTGTCTTACGGTCAAATATTCTCAAACATTAGAAACCAGTCTCCATATGTTAACTCACAAACACACAATCCTACTTTTAGATGTAATTATGAAGGATATTCTGTAAAAAAAGGAAGTTCATTAATTCAAATAAACAGTGATTAAACAGTTCTTAACATGTATTTTTTTTTATTGAAACCATGATTTCAACGTTTAATAAATAGAGCATACCCTTATAAATTTTATGACAATTCATTACAAGTATTGGTAACTGTTGATTTTCCTCTCTCAGATGGTAGCAAAATATATAAGAAAAAAGTTCAAAGCACACACGCAAGACATTATACTTGATATTATTTCATTGTTTATTTATAAAACTTTAGATTCAAAAAGTGCAGTAAATTGGAAAAGGTACAAAATAATACTAGTAATAAGAATTATCGCCGCTTCGGCTAGTAAAGATCGTGGTGTTTTATGCTATTCTCAATGAAATTCAAAATGTTTAGGTGCATATCAAACCACCCACATAAGCATTCAGTGGACACAACCATTTGATAACAGAATTTGCTCACTCCTTATAATTGGACTTCTTTCAAAATGTTTCTAAAGGATTTCTCTAATTAAGAAAACGATATTCACTGTAATTATAAAATTTCCATATAAAATGAAGTCCATATCGTATCGTCTGCTAATGTTTATATTTGTAAAGCATTTATTCGTTTTGATTCTCATTATGTCACTTACCATTAACTTTTGCCCTTTGATGTCAACAGATGACGAAATAATTGATTATAAGAGCCGAGCCGACTTGTAGTCCTGAACCAATTATATAACAAAAAATTGCCCCAGTATATCATTTAAATAAACACAGCTATTAGATGTGTGAAATCATCCTCAACAAGTTTTACAAGGCAAACACAGAAAAAGCAAAAACACTTCGCCCAGTCCTTTAATATCAGTTTCCGCTACATAAACGATGTACTTTCTCATAGTAATCCAAAAATGAAGGAATATTTACACACAGTGAACTCGAAATTAAAAAGACTACTGATAAACCTACTCCAGCTTTGTAAATATTCTATATTCCATGTATTATTAATTGATCACTTAAAATACAGCGAGATTTGCCCATTTAATATACCGGAAGTTTCTTGGTACGTAGAATTTATACAGGGAAAATGCCCTGTATAGAAATTTATACAGGGCAGATGCCCTGTATACAAATTAATACAGGTAGATGCCCCGTATAAATAAATCGGCCATATTGGTTTGGTTACGCTGTTTTCTGTGTGTTTCTCACATATGGTATTTTTTCTATTGCTCTGTCGATTTTAATCCCATACGAATAAAAATTACATGACAACTCTAAAGATTTCCTTTGATTCCGTTCCAAATATAAAAACTGTGCTATATTAGTACTCGCCTGAAGAAAAATAGTACTTGTCAGCCGAATCCCTTTTCAGCTTGAACGACTAACACTTCATGATAACCTTGACGAGACCACTGTAAAACAAGAGGATTTTTTAACAACATGAAAGAGAAATATTTTTTTCTCTCCTAAAGATTGAAAATTCAATAGCAATCTGTTTTATACCGTCCTGACTTTGTAAAAAGAAATTTGCATATACAGCATTTAATTACGATTGGTCAAGATAATGCCTGTAATTTTAAGTCATCGGTTAATAAAGGTGTCATTAAGGGATTGCGAACCTCAGATTTCAGAAGCACTCTATATCCTCGGGTTTATCCATTCAAACAGTGCTAAATTTTTTTGCACATGGATCACATTTTCTTGGTCATAAGTCACTTTAAAATACATAAAATAGACTGTGTATAAAATTTAATCAATTTCCAATCATAATTTCATATACCTAAAGACCTATAAACATTTTATTCAAATTGAAGGAAAACTCTCGAGAGATCAGTTTCCCGCCAAAAATTTGACGTCTTATATCTCAAAAATTCCTACATGGATTTTCAAAATTTTTTGCTCAAGTTGTTCCATTAGATGTGCTCTTCAAGACAAAAGGTAAGAATTTTAATTCTAATCACAAAATTTTTGAGACTCGTACTCCCTTAACTGGATATTTTTATATTAATCCTGTATAATGTCCTCGTACAGTCGTACTGGGTTTCAATAATCTGTATTCAATACAGGTGACCTCAACCCAATACGACTGTACACTATGTTATATGTGTAAATAATCTATATTTGTAATTTCAAACTGTAATATGCATAAAATCGCAGAGATCTAATTAATCTAATTATCTAATTAATGTAATTAGATGTAATTATCTAAGCAGATACACATTTGAATTTTTGATAATTTTTGACAAAAAAGGAATGAAGAATGCAAAAACATACAAAATGGACGTTACTTACTAATGTATGTGTGCCCCCATTGGTCCTAGCACACTGTATCAAGTTCTTTACTTCGGTTAGTCGGAAATATACTTACCTATGTATTTGTGCCCCCATTGGTCCTAGCACACTGTATCAAGCTCTTTACTTCGGTTAGTCGGACTCAATACACGTAAAATTTCATAACAGTTAAAATGAAGGATGTTATCGGAGAGAGTAGAACATATGTTGTTGTTTAATGGATTCTTTAAGGTATAATGAACATGGAACGCTCAAACATAGGAACATCTTCATATTTCAAATACGGATCGCGTATTTATATATCCAACATATTACAAGATGCCCCTTATTGAAGGGACGTATTAGGCCTCACTTTTAAACCTTGATGTAAAAACGGTTTTATGAAGCTTTTTATGAGGCTTTCTTCCTGTTTTTTTGTTTTTTGTTTTCACAGAATCCTCCCCAAAAAACAAATGACATGAGTCTTATAACTAATTATACTATAACTAATCGGAGATTCTGATTATCGCAAAATATTCAACGAATGATCGAATAACGCAGTAATTCACGAATGCACGCAGCCCATGAGTGAATTACAGCGTTTTTCGATCATGAGTTGAATATTTTCGATAATCAGAATCTAGGATTAGTTATTGGTTTTATTATATAGATCATCTGCTCTATTTTTTAGTGGATAATTATACGTTTCATTGCATGAACTACGTTTTCGATGTTAATCCGCCGAGACTTTTACTTAACAACAACGTTGACAACGTCTAGTGTGACGTCTCTTCCCAGAGTGAAATTATGGAAAATAATTTCACAGTTAATTATCACTTTTATTTTACTGAGAAATTGCAATCTTTCACAGCAATTTATATAATAATCATCACTAACCTACCGAAAACAAAAATAAAATAAAACAAAACAATACAAAAAACAAAACAAAAAACAAAAAAACAAAAAAAGAACATAATGAAAATTTAAAACGGAAGTTTGAAAAATCAATACGCTGAAAGCTCTGGCGGAAATGTTGCTTTCACATTTTTTGCTGAAATTGGAGAAACAAATGTGAAATGAAAAAAAGGTGACTATTTTTCTTTTCGTTAGTCGATTGTGTAATTGTTGGCCGCGAATTCACCGGTTGGCGTAAACATGCACGGACATTCTTATTGAATACTCACAAAGTAAAAAAAAGGACTATCGATAATTTAATAAAATAATATAATACATTTCGATTTTTTGAGTAATGCGTTCTCTCAGTTCTGTTGGCAACCCCATTTTAAAAATCTATATTTAACCGATGGAAACTTGTTACATCCGTAGTGCTGTACAATCGATGAATCGATTCATGTAATTTCAGATCATTTTTACATTTTGAATATTTGTAATGGTCACTCTTGATCTATAGATTCTCAAAAAGTCTGACTAAAAGAAAAGTTGGAAGAGTACCTTTATTTTCTGACGACATCAATCGTGACATAATGTAATAAATAACTTAAAGTTACAGTGAATCACGATATGTTCAGTTTAATGAACATATTTTTT
This sequence comes from Modiolus philippinarum, assembly GCA_002080025.1. Lineage (NCBI taxonomy): Eukaryota > Metazoa > Mollusca > Bivalvia > Mytilida > Modiolidae > Modiolus > Modiolus philippinarum. Next base: position 11,211 of record MJUU01068972.1, read on the forward strand.
TTCTCTGAAACAGTTTCCTCCAGTTT